>CABEEJ010000121.1:269555-312197 GCA_901482245.1 Timema douglasi
AGAGGAAATGTATCCACATTATCGTGGAGAAAGGTTTATAAACCATTTCAAAAAAAACATCCTTAGTACACCCGAACGGGACTCAAGTTCTTACCTGATTGTCATCGGCAATCCAGTCTAGCATCAGAACAACCATGTGACCATCGAAGCGAGTATCAGTTATGTTTATTTTTATGGTTCATTTTAAATTTTGAAAAAAAAAAGCTTAAAGAAAGAGAAAAGGAATATGAAATAAACAGTAATAGTCTAACCAGCTCGGATAAATGTCTCATTTAACAACCGACTCACATTTTTATATCATTTTACATTCACTCCCCCTAACCCCACTTCCCTCTTTTTATATACGGTTACTATCATAATTTAATGGGTAGTCATCATGTTTCTTCTCCAAAAACTTAATTATCTAAAAAGCTCAAAATGAACCAACTTCCAAAGACAATTTTTGGGTGAAAGAACGTTTTCTTGTTTTAAATCTAATTTATTTCACCGATAAATTAACGCACTTCTCAATTTAACGAGAACAGTTTACCAGGCCTCTCTGCTCATCAGGTAATGTACTTCCTTGTCCACAGTTTTTACCCGGAGATTACACTGTTTTACTGGGGAAAAAAAAGTAACAAAAAGAGAAAGTAATTCGATTTAAGCTCCGGTGAATAAATTTTTATAATAGCGCTGTAATTTAAAAAATAATAGTAACAACCATACCTTAAATTTTTAGAACACAGGGTGAAATAAAAATGGTAATTAAAGCAGTAGATAAATAGGAATCAATTTTGTTGTAATATATTTTGTTTATAACCTAATTTTAGCGATGAAAATATTTTTTGTTTTAAAATTAGTATATTTTTTTACGTTGAAATCATAAGTTACTGCACTAAGAGTTGTTCATTAAACTATAATACTTTTGTATCATGCAGTTTAAATATAGCTAAGAAATTATAATCAACCGATTTTGTTAATTTATTATATTAATTCTCTCTTTTTTATTAGGAGTAATTAATGTGTACTTTCTGAATCAACTTAGTCCTTGACACGACTTACAAACTTTAGGCTAGCAAAACACCCGGCCATTCAATCGTTAAGTCATAACTGTGAAAGAGGAAGCCCCATTTTCTCAATTATAAAATTTTATTCGTCTTGGTAATCGAACTGGGGTGGATTAGTTACCAATTAAAATAAGATATTCTTTACCTGTGCCGAAGCACTATGTAACTTACTTACTCTCTCTTTGACATTAGACACTTACCAAAATACGCCACCTATTCCTATTCTGAACTAGTTCTATCCAGTCAATCTCATTACACCCTATCTTTTTCAGGTTAATTATAATGTCATCCTCCCTTCTGCGTTTAGGTCTTCCCATTGGTCTCTTTACATTCGTGCTGTATGTTCTGCCCACTGGAACCTGCGATATCTGAGTACTCTAACAATTAATTATGATGAGTACAGGGCATATAATTGATCATTATGTAGCGTCATCTAATCTTCACCATATTAATCCCTAATTGAACCGAATACTTTCCTACACACTTTGATTTCAAACACCATAAATTTATTATCTTCGTGTAAGTTAAGAGACCATGTTTTTCGACCATAAAGAACAACCAATGAAACTATTGTTTAGTATATTCCAAGTTTTACATTTTCTTCTATGAAACTAATAATTTAATTATAATGTAAAAGAGACGAATCAATAAATAAAATAGCAGTACACATAGAGCCGCATCGGTGGGAAGGTGGACTAAATGTCAGGCTCATTTAGTCTGGTTTGAAGATGATTAAGAGGTTGGAGTTTGAACCCCATGCCAGGTGTACTGAAGGGAATTTTTACTAATTGGTTTCCCCAAACTCTTTCCACCTAAGTGAGGATACATTCCATCTTAACTCAATCTTCTTCGTTCCTAGCCAATAACTTGATTAAAAATGCTTATAACCCACTTCGGTGGCTAAATGCTCTAAAGCGTCCCTCTCGCAAATAAACTAGAATCTCAAAAACGGAGAATTGGAGCTCCCGGTCGGTTGCATTGAGTTTTCATTAAATTGTTCTCACTCCTACTCCACGTGAATATTGGTGGGTGCACTTCTTCTAAATTCAACCTTTCTAATCCCTAAAACATTAGCCTATAATCAGTTGACTACATAAGCGCATATCCCGGACGGGTAGTAAGACGTGGTGATAATTTATTTCTTATCCCGGAGGGGTGAAATGAAGTGATGAAATAAAAATAAAACTTACACGTGAGAAAATAAACACTTTTAGTCAAATCTGTCGATATTGAATCCCGAGAGCTTTTAAATCAGTCAGTCGTCCTATCCGTGACTCCATCCCTGATGGAGGTGCTATATAAACGTAATAAAACCCGAGACGATCCTCAATAAAACGATCCCTATCAAAGTAGTTAAAGTTTTATAGAAAATGTGGAAATATGGTTCTTTACCGCGAATATTCGAACATCTGCGAGGGCGCTAAACGAAAATGATTGATAGTTTCGTATTGTTAGAGGTAAAGTAATGGCTGCAGGAGAGAACCAAGCCTTAATTATGATTGTAATTGATTAGGGTTGTGGTTTAACTGTCACCGATTAAACGAAGAGAAATAAACGGCAGGTGCTCTCGATCGTTATGCAACAAGGATGGATCTGATGTGATACCGCGGAAAACGTTTTCATAAAACAACATAATAGCACAATTTTTTATTAGGTCATAGTTATTGGCTACAGAGGTCTGAGGTTTGATCCTTAGTGTTTAAAAAAAAATCTGCTAAATAGCGAGTCTGAAATGAGGTCAAATTAAGTTTTGTGAGGACAAATGAGGAGTTATTTTCATAAAGTAGTAGCAGATCCGATTTAGGAAAATGAGATTAACAACCGGAGGGCTCGTATTGCTGACCACATGACACCCCCACCCCCAATGGTTGGCACTATCATCGCTGACGGTGGCGGCCACTTGGTCGGTATAGCTCACGTGTGGGATCACACACTGGAGTTTGGAGCATACTACCCACCCGGGCTTAACTGGTGGGATAGGGGGGAACCAATTAGAGAAACTCTATCAGTACACCCGATTGTAGTTTGATCCCTCACCTCTTAGTTATCATCAAAACAAACTAAAGGAGACCGACACCTTTTTATAAGTGATAAAATCACTGCAGATTAAAGTAATAATAGTAATAATAATTTAAAGAAAAATAATAAGATCCTCACTTAGACCATTTGATAGAACAGGAATATGGTAGGCCAAAGGTCGGATTTTGAATTCCTGTCAGAGCACATATTTTAAAAATATAACTATGTTTACTAATATATATAAGTATAAATCATCAATTTAATTTATGGTCCATTCTACCCACACTGATGGACACATGGTCTAAGGGTCAAGCTTATCTAGCATGGTTAGCTGGTGATGGAAACGTCAGGGTTCTAATCCCAGGCAGGTGTACTGAGAAGGTTTTTTTCCTAAATTATCCCTTCCCCTCCCTGCCAATTTGAGTACATTTCTCCCAAAATTCTTTTTCTCTCATCCCTACCCCAGTAGCATAATTAATGGCGGGTATCCAGGACGGGTATTAAGTACACAGAGACAAAAAAATTTTACATTCTAGGTATAGTATCTGAAACTACCTAATCTAAGGAGAATGGACGAGGAAGATGGACTATTATTCACTTGTAATGAATAAGAGTTTCTAGTCGACCTCAATGGTCTTGGAATAAAGTTCTCGTCTCAGGACCCGATATTCGTGGTTTCAAACCCAACCGGGGTCAACAGATTTTTTCTGAGCAATAAAAATTCGTAGCACAACTATTTTTGGAGAAGAAGTAAAGCCTTAGGTCCTATGTCGATTGTGGCATGTAAAATAACCATGGAAGGTATGTGACAATACCTTTCCTCCAAAATTCGTAAGCCTTTTTGCTATCGTTTATTGGCATTCTCATGCTGATATAATCAGTCTGTTCAGAAAGCTCACATTAAGCATCTCAAATAACTAATAAAAATAAGGAGTTTCTATAAAATGGGGGAAGAGGGGGGAAGCTAAAATTTCCCATAGTATATAAAGTAGGAGATAAATAACTCCCAAGTTATTACTACCCTAGTCCGTAATATATTGGCGAATGGATAAGGAAGATAGATTTCACTAGCATTTGATTGATAGGAGAGTTTAAAGCCATAACGCGAATTAAAAATAAATAAATAACAGTACCTTTCTGCAAGGAGGATGCAGCTTCAATCTTACTAACTTTTGGGGAATTAAAAAAAACCATTAAAAAATTACTTGCCTACAGCAGATCACTGAATTTTTACCATGTATAATATATAGTTAGACATAGTATGCAGTGAATATAATTTCAGTATTTCATCCATGTAGAGGCATATATTATATATTATATATTTTATTATTTACACGTAATATAAACTTTAAAAACATACAATAAAGTAATAATAAAGATAAATAAGATTTAAAAAAATAAACTTTTGGCTTATATCATGTTATTACATAAATATTCAACATCTTGCTCGTCGTAATCGATTGAAGACAAGGTTTCGCCTTCAATATCATAACTTTTGATTGCTTTATAATATCTTGTTCCATTAGGTGAGCTATAACGCTCAGCCAAACACATCACTGCACACTTTTTGCACCAATAAAACAAGATAAGTTAGATATTTGATCAACTATTTAATTAATAACAAAAAAAGTAGATATTTACTATTTTACACAAAAAAGTATAGATTTTACTATTTGCATTAATGGGTATCACCTTGAAAAACATACAATAAATCAATAATAAAGATAATTAAGATATTAATAAATCAATATTTGTCTGATGGCATGTTATTACTTAGCTATTCATCACCAAGTTCAACATCCTGCTCGTTGTCATTGGTTGTAGACAAGGTTTCTCCTCAACATCATCACTTTTGAATGCTTTATAAAATCCTGTTTCATTTGGGGAGACATAACGTTCGGCTAAATACATCACGTCCCTTATTTTGGCCTTCTTTACTCGAATAGCATAGGTGTAGTCGACGATAGATGTCAACTGGTATATACTCGTCAACGTTCTTCTGGAGGGCGAAAGAGTAGTAGACTGGACAAGAAGCAGGTACACATGCCAACACACAATCTTCGTGGTCCTTGCTCTATTCAAATTTTCGATATTTTGAAATTGTGAAGCATTATTTTTGGGCATTAACAATAACTTTTTTAATGCCCCTCGGAAGGTTCAGTAAAGTTAGAAATCATATTCTGATTAACAAGAAGAGGTACAAAGTATTTAGATGAGAGCTGAATGTTTTGAATATACTGTGATGGAGACAAAACAATAATTTTTCCTCATATACTTCTCGATGATTCCAAAACATTGACCACAGGCTAGATAGCTATGGCCTGGTTCTGGAAAACTATGAATACTTGTCTGTTTATGGGTGGTTTTCACAATAAGATAAATAAACTGTACTAGTGTGTGGTTTTTATTTTGAGTTGCGGCATTGTCGGAAAAAAGACACAGCACGAAAACAGATTTAGGAAGAATATTCTTTATGTAGTGAAACAAAAACGAAATAACTTCATTTGGTGATTTTCTAGCCATTGTTTCATCGTATGTATAGAAATAGACGAGGTTAGTTTTGCTTGAATGTATGCAAAAGTTATAGGTCCACAACTGGCACCTATAGAATGCATCACATGATGGTGCTTTCGGTAAGAGAAGATTTTTGTTGATAATTGAAAGTGAAGACCTCAACACTTTCTTATTTTGCTATTATTGTATTTTCTTTTAATTCTTTGAAAAATGATTCTGCTTTTAAGTTATGAACACCTTTATGTGTTTTTAATTAATTTTTTTCTGGATCATCAACATAAGGCTATTTCATTTTGTTATAAATAATGCCACACTTCTTGCATTTATCATACCGAGGGGATACAAAACGGTAGTTGAAGTTTTGCTTAAGGAATCGATAGTAAAAGTTATGAGATACTTTAGGCTTAAAGTCAGGAGGAGGCTTTTTGCTTAAAGTCGCCATTAGTATTTAGAACATTTCAGGTTCATACTGTTCTAAATAAAGTTTATGCATTCTTAGTATGTTAAGATCAGGCTATAAATAAAATCGACTGCTTTTATTTCTGCTGTAGTGTGATTCACGAGGTGGAAAGCTTCTTATATGATTGTCTACATTCTAAATCAAATCAGCTGGTAAACGGTTAGATCTATTAAGAGATGCTTTGCATGCCGATCTTTTGGTGAAGTAATATTAGAAGCATTGTTTAGAGATTTAGATATGTTGCTTCTTTTATCCTTGAAATACCATGAATCGAACCAAACGCAGATCTACATATCCTCAGATTGTCTGTGCCTAGTCGAATATGCTAAGAGTGAGAACCACTACACTTCTTTATATTACCAGATTCCACCCGAACTCTTTCAACAATGGTGGTTTTAACTAGACCACTTGAATATAAGTCTTTATTTCCTATTTAATTAAACTTTGATAAGATAATATTATTTTTTTCTTCAGAAACTTTACTAAAACATTTGTACTTACACAGGCAATCAAGTCCAGAGTTCCTGGGCCACACATTTTTATTTTTCCAATTTAAATAGGCCTTGCCTTCAACTATAGATTTTTTTTATATCTCATTTCCATTTATCAGAATTTATTGTTTTATTTATTCCCTATTTTCACCAGGACTGTTAGAATTAGGCGTATTATTTATTTAATCATTAGCTCGTTCTGATAGTGTCTTGTGATTGATTTTCTTAACCATTATTGTCTTTTTTTTTGATGTTCCATCACGATATAAATTATCAGCATTATCTTCACTTACATCACTTTTTTAAGGTTAATAAATGTCAGATGAACCACTACTAAAAGGGTCAGATAATCTTTCACTGTCACTCATTTTTACAATAACACACACAATAAAAACGTATTAACATTTTAAAACATTTTACCTAAGTTCTTCTTTCAATAAACAACAGAAAACAAAACACATAAATAAATACATAAATTTGCAGTGTAGCCATCCTAGACGAGTATAAATAAGAATTCTCTTTTTGTTTTGTACAGAAAGGATGCAGCTTCGAAGCTGCCTCCTTATTGCACCAAACAATTGTGGTTGCAAGTACATTCATTGGTATAACTTCTTTAAAAAAAAGTTGGATCTGCATTCTTTTTGCATCAATCAATCCGGCTATTTTTTTATTACATACAGTGCACATTATAACTCAAAATTGACCAAAAATGGGGCTGCATCTTTTTTGCAACAAGGTCTTCTTGTCAATACAGCTAACCAGGAATGAACTACATATTATTGACACCTCACCGCAGTAATAACCCTATTTTACAGAATGAAACATTCCTACAGTCAAATTCATGTAGGAACTAATTATGTTGACAGTTACAGGCTACTAAAATAATTATAATACATATGTACGTAAAGTAGTTTGATATACAGTTATCAATAATATCAATATCTATCAAATAATAAAAATAATACGGTAAAATGTTTTCAATATTGACATACATTTTAAGAAGGTAGAGGCTAGAAATTAGGCATCTTAAATAGATTAGTCCTACATCCACGTGTTTTACACTAATAGGGTATAGCTAATAAAGGTTGAGTCATAGAATAAAGGTATTTGAATTTGTGTGGAGGGATAGTGTGAAAACCTCTAGAAAAATAAAACTACTCATCCCACCCAGCTATGATTCAAATCCCAACCTCACCATCATTGGAAAGTTAGAGTTAAAGTCTTGGTCAGGGCTACCTCATGAGGTGGGTCAACATATTATTACTAACACCCCAGATATGTTGAGGCCTAGCTAACCTCCACCTACTATAAAATCTACAAACAATTAATCTTAATATTGGACTGTCCTAATTATCCGTATGTTGATGGTAAATAATAATGCATTTTGATAGTGTTATGTTTCAAATAAAATATTCTTTTAACATTAAGTGTAAGCGTACTATCTCCACTCTTGGCCTACATTATGATATAAGCCTATATAAAACTTGTGGAAAACGCACAAAAAACATTTTAAGATTCTTATATAGTGCTAAAGAGAGGGCAAGTTTAAATCGGGTAACACAAAACACGTAATACATTACAAAACCTAGCATACATAACCTCGTAGCGCAAACCAAAGTACAAGTAATATGTCTGCGCAACTTAGCGTCACTCTACTAGTAAAATATTTGCTCTCCCAAGGATTTTGCTTTGGCAAAGTGGTCGACCATAATAACTTTTGACGCAAATTCTAGCGTCTCTCTGCTAACGGTTGCAAATTCGTTTTGCGTCGTGGTCATAATAGCCCTGCAGGACAAAGTTTTTTTTTTTTGCCTTCTTCTTAAACATTTGAAACATTTCGTTCAAAACATTAGTAAGTTGGTTAGACCATTACTATAACGGCGTACTAAAGCTTTTGATTTAGTGAGATGTATTAGAAATTGTAGTATATTAGAGTTAGTAAAAAAAAATACGGATGACACACTGCTGTCGCTCGTACCAACTTCATTATTAGTGTTCTGGGCTGTGGCCGCACGGCACACAATTTGTGGAACATTTATTTAATGTAGTCTCCACCAAACCACGTGTAATACATTTTTAACACTTCATTTAAAACCTGGCTGTTTTATGTAAAATATTTTATGTAATATATAATTTTCTTTACATGGAAATTTGAATAAAAAAACAGTGAATTATCTTTATGCGAATAATTGATTTAAAAAATATGGGAAGCAAACAAATGTAAATTTAGATTGCCCATAAAATTGTTTGGATGGATATAAAAATATTGATACCATCGTCTTATAACATAATTTATTAAATAAACTTAAGGTATTTTCAGAATTAGAGAGTTCTTTGAGCCAACTAAACCTGACAGTAGCAAAGGTGGAAGGATATTTTCAAAATTAGGAATAGGCTTAACATTTTGGGAGTATTTTTAAAATATCCATTGTGTCTTGCTACATCTGGACTAGCTGTCGGTTCTTACTAATAGGATAATTGTGAATAATATATGTATAATAAATATACCCTCATTAGCGGGGAGAAAGCGTGTGTAACAATATAGGGTTAAACACTCATTAGTAAACCCGGTCGGGGTTCGAGCCCCAACTTCCCCGTCATAGACATATTAGATCAGACGAGATTTACGCCTTGGTACACATGCCCAACAGTACATTTTTTTACTTAATAAAAGGGTTTATGTCTGAGTTGTTGCACACTGGTATTTCCATCCTTGATTCATTTTGAAAATTGTGTACCTATCTTCTTTTTGTTTCACTAAAGAAAAACTCAATTCAACCAGTCGATAAAAAAAACACACACCAGTAAATGTATTAAATTCAATATGACGTTTTGTGAGGGTGACCGTTATTCCTTTATTTTCCAACAGCATGCCTCTTTTGTTTTAAGATGTGAATGTTGGCAGTATACGACCCGGAAGAAGAAGAGAAGGCTAGGATTTATAGAGAAATGACGGTTGCCACCTTTCAGGAATGGTGGGCGGGAGTAGGTGGAGGGGGTGGGGGCATCTGGCGACAAACACTGTCATCATCGTGTGACCATAAAAACATGAACGTGGAAAGAGGAGGAGGGTGGAAAGGGGGGGGGGGGTTGGACAACTTCTGGATGTGACATATACGATTGTCTTTTATACGACGTCATTACGTCTTTCCAGTCGAGGATGGAAAACAGAAGGAAAAAAAGGAAATTTTAAATACTAAAGATTTATCTTTAGAATAAGATTGATTTTTATCTAAATCAGTGGTCGCGTGGGTCTAGGCATTGACTGACCTACGTTGGTCTAGTTTGTCTGTGATAAAAGGCTTGGGGGGGAAAGGGGGTGGGCTTGAGAATCCAGGCCAGTTGTAAGTTGTACTGAAGGTAAATTTTCATAATTGGTTTTCCTCTCTCACAGCCTCATTCCATTCAGATGTGGATTAACCTGCTCCGGAATTCTAGATTCCTCACTCGCTAAGTCAAGGGTTCCGGTCTCGATTCCCGTGTCTAAATGTCACTTATTAAATTTACGAATATGATAATTGATGCTGTTATATCCGTAACCTAAAAATCATTTCGACCTCCCAAGCTTCGATATCCATGTACAATAATTAATTGTATACGCGTTAGCTTACTTCCATTTGGATAGTTCAGCCTATATAATAACACAAGAGTTCTAACCTTTTCTCGGGAAACACCAATTAATACATTAAAAGCAAATTAAGTCTACTCTGAAGCAGTTATAAATTTGAGATTCAAATTAAAATAGGAATATCTATTCTATTCATATAAATTTAATTTTTAGTTTACATTAATTATTATAGAAACTAAAGATTGGTCAAATACTAAATTTCTAAAATTCGAGTCTTAAGTTTTCTTTAGAGTTTCAAATTCAATTCCGAATCCTTGAAAATATTCAATCCCTCTTACATAATAGAAAACAAACATATTCCTTTCTGAGCCTTTTTTTTTGTGGGTGCTATTTTCCCATTTACACAAGCTTATATTAGAAATACTGTTACCAATGGCTTGAAGTTGTGATTTAGAGTCAAACCCCTGAGATTCGTATTTGATATATCTTTTTTTAGATATTTAGGTATCAAGGGATTCTAAGAATCGAGGATTCGAGCGTTCCATTTCTAAATAAAATCTTAAGGTTTCAGTTGAGAGTTGTCATTACAAAAATTTACGCTTGATGCGTAAATAGGCTGGCTAGTTATATATTTTTTTTAGTACCGCATCTTACTACCTGTTTGGGCTATACGCTTATGTAGTGATTATGCTAATGGCTATAGGGATTAGGAAGGCTATATTTAGAGGAAGTGTGTGTGGAGGCAGAGAGGGAAAACATTTAGTAAAAACCACCTGACCGAGATTCTAACCTCAATTTACCCATCATCGGTAGTCTAATCTACTTAAAGTGTAGCGCGTTAGACCATGTGGTCACCGAAGCGGGTAGCTATGTTTTAAATTGCTTTAATGTTTGTTAGTCATGAGAAAACCTTGGAAAGGACAGTGATAGACAATACTGTTTAAAAAAAAAAGGACGACCAAAAATACCGCTAAACATTTTCAATATTTGAATATGAGTTCTAGTCTCTTTCAAGAAACTCTTCAAAAGCCAATACACAAACAAAACCAGAACACACTAACGACGGGACACAATGTCCACTCTGAGTGTTTCGATGGAGCATCAATGGCCCCCCCTTTAACTCTCATCCACCCCCCAACCCCCAATTCTATTTTCAAGTTTGTCACAATATTATTCCTATCGAATATCAATAAAGAAGAGAAGATCCTTGAAATAACAACACGTATTCTCGCTTTCCAATTTGGGGCTTTGAGGGAGTGAATCATACAAAAATAACAGCTTGGATGAGGGGGTGACAGTACACACTCTTATGGAAACCTTATTCGGAAAGAAACACAATTTGCGGTAAAGTGTTTCTAAAATAACGAATAAAGAAATTTACAGTTAGATTTTCCTAGGAATGTGCTTTTAGATAATACAAGCATATTTTTTGCAGCTAAAATGTATAGCATTCTACTATATTATTAGTGCTATTTTATAATATCTATAAGACCTTGACAGGTGCAGATCACATGACCTGATATTAATACGTGAAAGAAGATCTAGTCAATTTTCTAGATGCCAGATAAGGTCCTTCTTATGAAAATTGGACTGTTCAGATTTTCCAGATGAGAGGTAAAAGAATTATAAAACGAGTGATTTATGGCTAAAGTGCTCGGCTCGTGATCCGATGTTCTTGGGTTCAAACCCAGCCGGAGTTGATGGATTTTTATTGAGCTAAAAATTCTGTAGTACAGCTTCCTTCGAAAGGGGAGTAAAACCCTTGGTCCCATGTCAATTGTGGCATGTAAATTATTCCTGGAAGGTATGCAAAAGTACCTTTCCCGGCAAAATTGGTTGTCACTCATGCTTTCACTCATATACATTCTTGTTTGCTGATATAGCCTAATCAGTTGGCTCAGGAAGTGCATGCCATAAATATCTAAGCTAATAAGAAGAAAAAGAACAGCACTACAACTTAAACAAATATATTTTTTAGAGTTATTAAATTCAATAACCTCAGACCTGCTTCGGTGTTTGAATGATCCAAGAAGGCATTACTCTAGCAATAAACTTGACTGCCAATTACAGGGAGATTAAGGTTCTAATCCCGTTCGAGTGTACTGAAGGTGACTTAAAAAAAATCCACTTTCTCTCTCTCTCTCTTCATAAAAATGCGAGTACACTGCATCTATATTCAACCTTTTAAATCCCTAACTCCATAGCGTAATTAGTACATATGCCTACAGCCTGAACATATTTTAAGATTCGGAGCTGAGAAATATTCAGTATGATAATAATAATATTATTATTATTATTATTATTATTAGCACCACGTCTTACTACCCGTTCGGGTTATACGCACTTACGCTAATGTGTAATGGTAGGGTGATTGTGAGATGAAATGCAGGACCTACAGTTTAACGTGGAATCCAAACCACGGTGGAGGCCTGGCATTCCCCACATTCATAAGATGTCTTGTCAGAGGGGAAGGAAGGGTTTGGTAATCAGATAAATCTGTGCCGGGACCGAGGATTGAACCCCAGCCGCCAGCATAGAAGTCTGACACCTTACCCCCAGACCGCCAGGTCACCAGTATGATAATAAAAACCATGTCGGTTTTAGTTGTCCAGTATTTTAGTTAATCTTTCCGATAAGGTACGAAGCTGAAACTTCACACACTGATTATATTAGTACTGTAGATACCCCCAAAAATTTGAGTTGAAATTTATTCGTAAGGGTTGAGTGCGACCTCAAAGGGGATTCAACACCGCAATCACGTAGCTAGAGTTATAGGGAATAGACTTTACGTACAATCCTAAAAACTGCCACTGTTAAAGAAAAGCGTATCTTATAGTTTAAATAATACATACGGTATCAAAAATTTACAATTAAAAATATATAAATATTTATTTAAATCCAAATAGGTGGATAAAAGACCACAATAAACTTTGTTACTTGCATTGTTGAAAAATTCTGTGATTTTGTTATGTAACACTTTTGCACTGAGGTACCGAAACGTAAAACCCATTCAGTATGGTTTGCTGGTGATGGAGAGGTCGTGGATCGAATCCTCACAGTTTTTTTTTTTCCCTCTCCAGATTGGTTTTCATTTTACCTCCTCAAAAATGCTCGTACATTTCCTCTACGTTTTACCTTATTTATTCCCGCCCCATTAGCATAATTGTATGCGTATATCGCAGACGAGTAGATACACTTTCTTTAAATAAGTGCACATTGTAGCTGTAGACATTGAAACATATTTTTTAACTAGGATTTAGACCTGTCTTCAAAAGGCACAACTTATAATTTCGCGCAAAACCTATTTTGTTGTTTTTATCTGTTTTTAGATTTTATATTAGAAGTGGTAGCTTGATTTGTGTCCTTCGGTTCGCCATGTTATAGAGAATTATTTTTTCCAAATTTTGAATTTTTCTTATAAAGAAATGGCATGCTCCATAGGCCAAAAATATAAGTAACGATAGCTATAGTTAAGTGATTTCGATGTGTTAAATCACCCATGAAGCCACCTAAAAACAAACAAAAATAAAACATAAATTTTATAAAAATTTGGGGTTAGGTGCAACACTTGAGTAATCAGTGTGTGAAGTCTTAGCTTTTCATCTCATGTGTGGTATATTTATTATTTACAGCACGCTTGTGTGGTCATATGTTCTGAGCCCTAAGACGTCACTTTCGCAATATACTAGACTTCTGTTGACGGGGATATCGGGGTTCAAATCTCGGTTGGGTGTACTAAGGGTGGTTTTCAAAAATTGCTTTCTACTCCCCCTCCATGAAAATGTGGATACACCTCCTTTAAGTCCAACTTTACCCATTCCTAAGCCATTAGAGTAATTAGTATATAAGAATATAACACGAACGGATAGTGAGACGTGGTGCTAAATTTTTGTTTATATATATATATATATATATATATACAGTTTGAACTACTTTTATTTTTTATATATTTTTTGGGGGGTAAAGTTATTACTTCTTGGGGGCAAAAAACTCACATTGGTCTTGATGAAGTAAATAAAGCTCGCATTACTTTACGTCTCTTGTATACTTCTCCCTCCCCATTCCCTGCCCCCTTTAGACCCTCCCCCCCCACAATCCCCCCCCCCTTCTCTCACACTGCAACCCCATTCTCAACCCTTGTGAAACCACCCCGACCGGAGAGATGACTCGACGAAGTTGCTCCGTGTAATTCAACCCTTCCACCCCCCCTCCAACCATTGCTTTCAACACTTTCCTTGACTTCTCGCCTCTACCCCGTAATGTCGTCACTTGCCAACTTGTCCAGGCCTCGGAATTTCCGGTCTTTCTTTTTCACAAACTTTTTCATCTCCAGATTATTATGTAAGTTTTTTTTATATGAGGTCATGAAGAGTGTTGCCATTGTTAGGTTTCAACATTTCATAAAATTAATCTTAATATTTTTGTTCTGCCCTTTCGTTTCTTCAATGCTTATATGGGGTGACCCACGCCTGTGTCTAAATCTAAAATTCATTTATACTCTCTCACCGGTGACGTACTGATGTACTGAAGATGATTTTTTTGTTTTCAAAATTGCTTACCGATCTTCCTTCATGCAAATGTGGATACATCTCCTCTAAAGATAATCTTGATAATCCCAAACTCACTAGTATAACTAAATTAAAATATGAAATAATGAATATCTAGAAAAAGTATCCACATTTAAGATAGTTATACTAATTAGCATATTTAATATATTATTTACGCTTGTGAGGTTTAAATGATGAAGGTAATATTTCGAGGAATCTTCTCCTCATTTGTGATAATTGCACTAATAAGTTTGGGATGAGGAAGGCAATCCTTAAAGGAAACAGTCATATCCGCATAGTTAGTGTATTCAATTCAAATACTGATAGGTTTCTTGTAAATCCGTTCTCATAACATCATCATCAGTTTAATTAATATATGTCACCCTTAGATAGAAAAATAATAATTGAAAGTGATGAGACGTGGATTCAAGGACCTTGGTCATCGGATTAAATTAAGTTAAGGTGTTTTTTTTAATCCACTAAAAATACTTTTTCTTATAACTTCAATTAAAAGTAAATTAAAATTTTAAACTTTTATAATATTCTAGTTTGTTTTAATTTTATACATCTAATAAATTTAAATTAATTGCATACCAGCGTTAGTGGCCAACTATTTCGCGATATTAATTTACACCTCTATGTTAATAATTACCAGCAATTTATAAATTCAGGCTGTAGGTAAAATTGCATGAAAAATAGAATGGTTATTTCTGTGAATAAATGAAGAAAGTTGACAAATCTTACGTAAGCAAGAGGAGGGGGTCGGGTATTTGCTTATTTTTGCTTACAAGGTGGTGAGAAGGGGTTAAAAATGGGTAAAAATGTGCTTATATAATACTTGAACGCCCCCTCAGGGTGAGAAGTGCTCACATTCATGTCGGGTGTGATGAGTTTATTTTATTATAAGGTTTCCCTCTCTTCTCAACGCAAATGCGAGTACATTTCCTATACGATTTTAATCTCTTTATCCCTATTCTGTTAGCATCCTGATGGGTACTTAGACGCGGGATAAGGAAAAAAAAAGAAGCATAGTTGACGTTTTCAAATCACAAAAAGGAGTCCTCTAATAAGTTAGAACGCTCTGGTATTGCCATAATTGCATATGACTGAATTTGTTTAGGGAATGTTATGTCTTTATTTCTATAATTCCTTCCCCCTTAGTCATGAAACTGCTTCATTTTGGACAGAAAATACGTTAAAAATTATCTAATTTTAAAATTCTACTTATATTTTTCAATTACTTCAGCTTAAAATATAAGGCTTTTCATTGTACCTTTGTATTTTGATTGTATCTTTCAGCTTAAATTCGGTGAACCCTATGTGTCCAAATTACAAAAAGCTATTTTTAATAGCAAACGATTTTGTTTAGCCAAAATAAATTAAATATTGCTCCAGTGGAAACGTAGTTTAATTTTCTTCATTCAAGTAGTTATCTAAGCAGTTAGTGAATATTAGTCAAATTCTAAAGCAGATATTCAAGAACTATTGATACTAATAAATGAAGGCAATCAAACAAACTATGTTTTCTACTGGAAAAATATATTATTTATTTTGTTTTAAAATTGTGAAAATACTGCCCTTATCTCCCTACTTTCCTACCTAATAAACCTAGTAAGACATTCAACTATGAATATAATAAATTTACAGGTGTTTGATAATTATATATATATATATATAACATATTTTAGCACCGCGTCTTAATATTCGTTTAGGTTGTATAAGCATGTGCTAGTTACGTTGATGAGTAGGGGATGAGGAAGGTTGAATTCAGAGGCAGGAGTACATGCATTTGCATGGAGGAAGAGTGGAAAATTATTTAGTAAAAACCATCCTCAATATATCAAACTGGGATTCAAACCCCGATCTACTTGTCATCGGCAGTCTAGTATATTGCAAGAGTGACGTCTTAGGCTAAATATTATACATAATTTTGGATAAAATGTTATTTCTACTAATTTATATTTTTAATTTATTCTAGAAATATTGTTAATATCAAGAAGGGAGCCTTAAGAGTCCTAAAAAAATTCCAATAACTGGAATACAGATATTAGAGGTTCGAGGATTCGAGAAGATATCTGATTCGGGAATAGATTTTTTTCTTTTTGCAAATTCTTAGTTGGAGTTTGTTTTAGAGTTCTTATACAGCTAATTGTTAGTGCTGGCAAACATAATTACAGAAGACACTTAAAACCAGACCCCATACAATTAATTTATCAATTAACTGAATGCATGAATGTTATCGTGAACTGATTATAATAAAAAAAGTGAATATTTAGTTTATATTTTTATTGTTCTATATAGTTTATAAGATTGGAATTCGGATTCAAGAAACAGGATTATTTGTATATACCCAAATTAATTATGAATAGAACAAAGTCATCGTGCAAATTCTTTAGGTCGTTTTATCTTCTTGGTAAGAAATAAAATTCTGCCTTCCAAAGTAACGTCTATTTATATCTATTTATTTCTCAGTGGGCTATGTTAGCTTATGAGCTTCTCCTTCCCACAAGAGCGGGGCGGGAGAGGGGATTCACTAGAGGGGAAGGGGCGCTCTCGTGATCTTGAGGAAGCTGATAAATAGAGCTATAAAATGTGATGGGTGCGAAGAGAAGGGAAGGATCGGAAATAAAATATAGAACCTTCTTTAATTTTCTTAATTTTGCTAATGGCCTTCCCTCTTTTCTTTTTAATGAGAAGTTATCCTCACCATCTTAAGATAACACCATCTCCTATTTAAAGACCTCTGAGCAACTTTTCACAACCTTACTACACACTCATCAAAAATGTACACTCGGGGGTGAAAAAATTGGACACAAGATACTTAGTATAATATAATTTAAGTAAAGTGAATAGCTAATAGTTGCAGTAATATAATAGTTTCTTTTAGAAAATATATATGTAGTTAAAACGTGAAATGATTCGTTTCGACAGTGATTCTGTCATTTTAACAGAAACCATTGGCGGGCCTATGCAAAAACTATATAAATGAACGTTTATACACCGAGGAATATACTAAAAAAACTTAAATTTCAGAAATATTCAAAGGGCAAGTCAACATTTCTTAAAACTACCATTTATTTTGACTGGAATTTTTTTAATTTTACCAAACTAGGCCTTGATTTTAGTAGGAAGAATAGTATCTGGTTATTACTTAAGTTACTAAAACAATATAATTTTAATGTATCAATATATTATCAATTCATGTTATCTGCAGCTGCCACTTTTTATAGATGTTATCCACCTATAAAAACACAAATAATAAAGTAAAATGTTATCAATGTTGGCCACAAAGAAAGCTAATTAAATTTCTAAACTGTTCTTCCAACCAACATCAGGTAATATTTTGTTGTAATTTTAATATTAAGAGAACATATTTTAATCGTGAAAATTCTCGGCCTTGAGGATATGATGAATCTTTACATTTTATATGTGTCAGAGCCCAAAAATGTAACATTACCATTCCGTCTGTCCCACATGTCTGTCTACTATAGAGCAATACATTAGGATTTTTATTTTTATTTTGAACATGGCCATCAAATTAATTGTAGTTTACTGTCAAATGATTCATTAGATTTTGAATTTTTTGAAAATGGCTCTAACAATTTTGTTTAAAATGGATATATAGTAAGTGTTTGACCCCGCAAATAACACTATATGCTTGGTTTTTATTTTTTTATTAAAAAATCCTTAAAAATTAGTCATCAAAAAACAAATTATTATATTTATAAACCATTTATAATATGTCTTTTACTATGAGTGTGTATAGCGTTTTTTAAAATGATCTTAGAATAATATTGTCTGAAAAAGATTTGAAAATAAATCATAAGCCTTATCTGACACCATAACGCCCCGAAGATTAATTTAGCACCGTGTCTTAATACTCGTTTTAGTTACACGCTAATAGTTTTAGGGATGAGGAAGGTTATATTTAGTGGAAGTATGCCCGCATTTGATTGAAGGGAGAGTGGAAAATAATTTTGGAAAAAACCCTCAGTACACTCGACCGATATTAGAACCTCGACCTCTACGTCATCGACAGCCTAGTCTTCTACGAGAGTAGTGCCTTAGACCATGTGGACACCGAAGCGTGTTTTAAATATGATTATCTTAGAAAGGGATTAGAATTTGACACCTTAGTTCAGTTGGTAGTACGTCCGCCTTCTGATTAAATGAGTTCAATAGATTTATTGTTGTTTATATTAAGGTATCATCTTTCACTTTGATGAATTAAAGGCTGGGGAAGTGGCGATTGTGTTTGTCACATAATTAAACTAGTTTGTGAGTCGTGTGCTTGTATAATATATTGATTTAGGCAGCTCACTTCAACAACGTTTGGTAAAAATAATTAACAGACGTTAAACACCCGGCAGTAAACTCCAAGAAATTTGAACCAAGCGAACATTGATTTTTGACCCCATCAAGATTAAAAACTGCATTAATTATCTATATAACCAAAAGTCAAGCTCATACTTTCAGGTTAAGCTGTGTGGTAGGGAGTTCGGGATTTAAACCCCCATATGGGTGCACTGAGAGAGACTTTTCCTATTATTAATCTGCGCAAATTTGGGCACATGTCCTCTAAACTCCACGTTCTTCGTATCTATAGCGTAGTCATATTTTAATCATAAATATACAGACTTCAGGGTACATTTTAGGATCGTATAATACTAAAGTGAGTGAAAATATCCTAGCGGATATAGGTCGTCAAATCAACTCACACAGAGATACAGGCAATTATTTATTTCAGTAATGAACATGAATTGGATAAAAAATTTAATGTTGTTTGGGTTAAAATGTAACAAATTTATTACCTTATTGCTACAATAGGTGTTCTACATGTTTTCCATACATTTCCACACATATTTACCATATTAGAATCAGACTGTTGCGTGCTTTTTGAAAAATCCTTGGATTAATTCAAACCGTCAAACAACCATTTTCTACTCGCTGTTGTAAGTCTGATAAATAAGTCATTAGAGATGAGTACACTAATATTATTATTACTATTAGCACCGCGTCTTACTACCGGTTCGGGTTATACGCACTTACGCTAATGTGTAATGATAGGGTGATTGTGAGATGAAATGGAGGACCTACAGTTTAACGTGGAATCCAGAACCATGGTGGAGGCCTGGCATTCCCCACATTCACAAGTTGTCAGAGGTGAAGGAAGGGTTTGGTAATCAGATAAATCTGTGCTGGGACTGAGGATTGAACCCCGGACCCCAGCACGAGTACACTAAACCCATTAATTATCCCCTCATAAAAATGTTCAAAGAATCAAGGTCAGGGGACTGGGAAGCCCATGCGAATGGACGTCCTTGACTCTACCCATCCGCCATTAAATGTCTCATTTAGGGGATGATGTCTGTCCATTAGTGAAAGGTGAAGTGGAGCATAAGCCACATTTGATGCCTTCCTTCTCTAAAGGGTGCAGCCTCCAATATATTGTATTCCTAAAATTGAAAATTGACACCTGGACACGAGAATTGAACCCTATACCTTTTGCTTAGTACGTCAATGCTCTAACCACTGAGCCATACAAGAATATTCCCATGTCCAAGTTCATTCTCCACTCATATTTTAAGGCAGAGTCTGTGATGGACGTGCGGAAATTGTCGGCTACAAATGTGTGGTTTAGGTGACTGCGTTATCTGATAGCTCGTGATCCTAATAAATATCACACATTTGTAGCCGACGATTTCCACACGTCCATCACAGACTCTGCCTTAAAATATGAATGAAGAATGACCCTGGGCACGGGACGATTCTTATTTACAATAGCCCCATGACTTCTTTGGTGCTGACTGACATCTCACAGCTCACAGCTGACGGCTTTGAAACGCTACCAGACCAAATTATGTATCCCTACGCCGGATAATATGATCTGCAAAACCATATGTTTAGCAGCTGTCACTTCTGACAGTCAAAATTTAGGTATATGCCTAAATGTTAACTGTCAGAAGTCAGCTAAGAACTGTCAGTCAGCACAATAGAAGCCATGGTGCTACTTTAGCTCAGTGGTTATAGTATTGGCGTACTAAGACAAATGTCCCGGTTTCAATTCCCGTGTTTAGGTCTCATTTCTCAATTTACAGAATATATAATTTAGATGTGGCTATAACCGTAAATAACAAATATAATAGTTTAGCTATTTGATTCTCCAATATATTGGGTAAAACATTCAATAAAAAATTATGGTTATCTGCACCATTAGTGTGTTAGGAAAAACAAGGGGTCCTCTTAGTATGTCTCTTAAAATGGCCGGCCAAACATATATTGTATATCGCATTTAGTGTCTTGATACGAGAATGGAAGGAGGATCTTCGTCTGCCCATACATAATTATTATGAAAGTTCATAAAGCAACCTCTTGTAAAAATATTGTCAACAATGAAGTCTGGGTTCATACCTATTTTTCCGAGAAGCCATTGGCAAAACACCAACCTTGCTTGACAATCGAGGGGGGTGATAGCCTGCACTAATTGGACACGGTACGAGTACAGCAACTGTCCAATTATCCAGATCAGTACACAGATACATTCAGTAGTTTCAACTCCTCTACATGACTTCTTGGATTCAGCTCCAATCTTATTAAAACACGAACTTCCATATCACGAGTAAAAACACTTCTGGGACACTCACGATTCATAACATGTGATTGAAAAGAGCCATCTTAACATATTCGTTGGTTACCACAAATAATGTATGGGATGGAATTGTAAGACTGGGATACGTTACCTCGTAAAGGTGACGTATGATAACCATTTTCATTGACAAGGCCATACATAAAATGTATGTTTGACATTTCCGTGCTAGGATAATAAACTGTAATTTACTAACATCTAAAAACACAACCAACACTTTTCAAACAACTTACAGAAATACAGCTGTGTGTAATGCTATTTTTATCAAAGCGGACCAAGGCGTTATATTAGGCAAATAAATGAAAGTCCAATACTAGCTCATGTGTTCGTTGCTAAACAAATAATAGTTCAATGTCTAAAAATGAGGTCGGTCAAACTAAATTACAAAAACAAAAGCGTTAAATTATCTGTAACTCTTTGTGAATTGGCTTGCGGAAATATCTTTACTAAGACTTTTTTACATATTGAGACGTGTCGACAAAAGAAAATAGTCTACGACCATCTTTTTTCACAAACACAGTTTGTTTTATTTTATCAAAAGAAAAAATACAGTTTAAAAAATTCATAAATTGATTATTAAATTTGTAAAATAATTCAACTTTTCATTTTATACTTTTAATTATCTTCCCTTGGGTATAAGTAGGTACTTTGAATCCCCGAGCTTGCCGTTTCAATTGTTTGAAGAGCGTTTCAACCTAATAACTACCTCTAAAGTTATCACCAGATTTATCGAAACGACTGTACAAAAGGGATAACAACTTTTCGACTTTCGTAACTGCAGCATGAATGCGACTTAAAAGCAGACAAAGTCTTGAGTGATGTCGGGAAAACACACATTCCTTGCGCCTTATTACGCCTTCTTCTCTATTCCCAACCTCCCGGACACCTATTATAGCTAACTGCAGAACTTTGTTGCGTCTCGCAAGAGTACAGAAAACTGGTGGAGGTCTTAAAAGAGGTTTCGCGGGATAAATGTTTCATTTTTTCTTTAAAACTAATAAAAATGAATGGGATTGTTGGGTCAGGCAAGTGAAACTAGTAAATGGTAGCATTTAGTTCCGGATATTAAGCCGAACCATGATTATTAAGAATCGAACCCCTACGTTTGTGGCACTATCTAGAGAAATTAATTATATAAATTATTTGTTTCTCTCACTTGTTGTTCAACTCTCACTTTTTACTTTCTCTCGACACCTCGGAAAGGATGTATTGTGATCGTAAAAAAAAAATTGAACTCAAAAAGAGTTTAACAAATGTCGACGTTTCATGACCCCCTGAAACAAAAAAAAAATGTTGTTTTTTGCAATATCGTCTGTCTGTCTGTCTGTCCGTCTGTCCGTCTGTCTGCACCTTGGGGTAGAGCCGAAACTATTTTACCGATTGGGGTATCTAGGGATTTCTTAAAGTTTCTCCGAGGTATTTTTTTGAATTAGATATCCAACGCTAAATTTAAGGCTAGTTTACTGAAGGGCAAAAAGCGAACAAATATTATTATTATTATTATTTTGCACTGCGTCTTACTACCCGTTCGGGTTATACGCTTTAAGTACTAATTACACTAATGGATTGGGATTTGGGAAGGTTGAATTAGAGGAAGTGAAACCCGCATTTGCGTGGAGGGAAAGGGGAAAACCATTTAGGAAAAACCACCCCTAGTTCACCCGACCCAGAATCGAACCTCGATCTCACCGTCCTCGGCGGTCGAGCTCAACACGACTAGCGCGTTAGTCAACTACGCCACCGAGGCGGGTGCGAACAAATAGATTGTCTCGAAATTGCCTCTGACTAGAATTAGTAACAGTGTTCTCGAAATTATCTCTAACAATTTTGATTACATTTTATATCTAAATACTGTTTAAAATTATAAATTAGATGGCAATTCTCATTTTCTCATGAAAATTACTTGGGGGGTGGGGGGGGGGGCGGAGGATTTACATACGAAAACTTTTCCAATTTTCATTACTTCTCAGCAAACGTTTGAGATACGTTATAACTTATCATTAAAAAATTGTAGTACTACTAAAGATAAAAATCTTTTATTTGAAATATATATTTTTGCAAAACCAATAATTTCTTAGCTATAAACAAATATATATACTTTTTAATTCAGGTATTTGAAAATGTTTCTTTTTTTTCTCAATTTTTCTGATATTATATCTACCATCTTGGTAGGGAATTTAAGATAAGTGGATATAGAGGGGCTATCTTGGAAAAGGTAGCAAATAGTAACATCTCATCTCATTCCATCAACATAAACCAGATAAGGTAGCCAGCGTCCGGTTTAACTGTGTGTGTGTATGTGTGTGTGTAAGTGTGTGTGTGTGTATGTGTGTATGTGTGTGTGTGTGTGTGTGTGTGTGTGTGTCAGTGTCACAAGTTAGGACTACCTCTGCCTCATCCTAGCATATCATGTTCTGATGGGCGGTGGCGCATTCTCTACAATCTGTACATTCAAAACAAGAAATTTCAAATCTATATTTGCGTGAGTAAAGTTAATTAATTTTAAATAACGACATGAATTACAAAATGAGATAAAATTAAATTAACGAGGTATAAAAATAACATTTAATGTGATTAAAATATATGTATTAAAACTAATTTTCAAAATTTTAAACTGCTTATCCATTAAACAATAATTTTCTTTGACATGTTATAAATATTTTATTGTGTACACCTCATATGCGTGTATAGTTTTACTAAATTTGAGCCATAAACAATAATTAATTTATCTTAAGTATTGTACGCCAAAATCATAAAATTGCAAGTTTGATCCCTTATAACTCGTGAACTATAACGATATGAAATCATTGAACTACTATTTATAGTTCATAACTATACACTTGTTAAAATTATGTAACATAATTACCTTAAAATAAAACTATAATCAAAAGGGGTCTGTTTGTTTTCAATACTCAATAATTCTAATGATAAAATGTAAATTATATCAAATATAATTAACATCAGGGACATATTCTTCAATTTAATAACCAGATAAAGTTGTGACGCAACAACAGATAGTTTGGGGCTAAAATCCCAACCTGCATATAACCCGAATGGGTAGTAAGATGAGCTAAACAAATCCCAAACGGATGTATTGAGAGTACTTTCTACAAAATAATTTCCTACTCTTCCTTCACGCAAATACGGGTACATATTTCTATAGATTCTATATTCTTTATCCTTAAATAATTTATTTAATTAATTTCGTACCTACCTCGGTCGCATAGTTGGCTAACTCGCTAGTTTCGTATCAAGCCAAACTGCTGAGGACGGGGATATTGAGGTTCAAATCTCAATAGGGTGAACTGGGGGAGGTTCTTCCTAAATGGTTTTCCACTATCCCTCCACGTAAATGCGGGCTCACGTCGTCTAAATTAAAACCTTCACAATTCCCGACCCATTTGCGTAATTAGTACTTAAGAGTATAAACCTAACGGGCAGGTGATAAATAAATAAAAACATAAATAAAATAAAAAATAAATTCTTACTTCCCGTACTGCTACTAAGACATGGGTTAAGAACAAAAATAAAAAAGTTGATTTAATTTAATTTATTTGAGGTACTTAAGGTGGGGGTGCAGGAAATGCGAGAAAAAGTACGTGCTTTTTGCAGTTTTTATAGCAAAATATTTGTTGGTCAAAAAAATTAAATATTGTTTATATACAAAAGAAGAGTTAGGTTTTCTTCACATTGTGACCTCAAAATTTGTTGTTTATCTGTAAAAGGTGTCCTGGAATTTACTGACAACTTTTTATTTTAATTTAATATTTTTAAAATATAATTACCATATGATCATGACAGATATTCAACACTGTTGAAGTAAATGTGATGTAAATTAAACTATTACGGTTTTACAGAAGCAATATTTCATTCATATTGACCAAAACAAAATTTTGCTACAAAGATTGCAGACACACTGACCTTTTCTCGCGTTTCCAGCATCTCCACCTTACGTAGTTGTGCTATATGACAACGAAAACATAACTATAATTTTCAGATTTTATTTGGTTTCGCATGTTTCAAATTCCACTTAGACTTCACTTCGAATTATAAAAATAAACCCCGCACTCTACAATTTATTTATTTATATAACATTTATTCAATAATCGAAGTTGACTATATTTGTCTACGAGAATAACTTGTTTTTGGCAATGTATTCCTCGATTAAGAAACCGTTTCGATCTATATATACATTATATAATCCATGTTTTTATCATTTATTCCAGGTATGTTGGTCCCGTATGAGTTTGGTAAAATTGATTTAAAATTGTTGTATATGAAAAATAACTCACTCTAATAATAACAACAACGAAGAGTTTTAATGAGACTCGCTATGCATCGAAACACAAACTAGTTCATTGTTTTATTTCAAAATGACACGTATAGAAACAAGATTGCAGTGTCAACATTTTACCTCAATTTACAATCAATTAAACAGCTTCCGAAATATTTAGATTGTAAAAAAAAAATTACAAAAATATACATTGACGCTTAATTTTCCCAGTGGTATTATAATTATCGAGCTTAATTAAGTCTCTAAGTAATTATTCATTTATCATTTTTCATTGACGTATCTTGCTCACCCCGGCTTCTAGTTTAATAACTCCTGTATAATTAGTCGTCAAAACTGTACGCCCAATAATTTGTTTACAGTGGGGATGATTAAGTGAGAAAGGTGATACGTTTTATTAAAATTTACACCTATGTTGGAGAAAATAGAGCGGTGATTTAGGAACTTGAGGCAAACCCCTCCAAGGATGGATCATATTTCAAATAGAACGTTTGAAATTGTTTTGAACAGTGTTACATTTTCAATCAGCTATGCATCTTCTTGAGAAAAACATTATCATGATTGTTTCATTATCACAAAGAATAATTATTTGAACATCTCTAGGGTAAGGTTATGTAACAGATGGCTGTAGGCAGAAAGTTCTTGAGCAGTGTGTCCCAAAATGTGGGGGGCTCGTATCCTCAGGGGTATGCGAAGGATTTAAGGGAGTATACGAAATACCAATGAGTTTTATTAATTATAAACAGTCCTTGGATTATGATGGCTTAAAAATGATAATAAAACGACCTATATACTGGCCTAATAATTTAAAAAAAACTACTTCAAACTAACAAAAAAATTAACCTAAGGGTTAAAAAAAACTCGTAATAAATGCACACAACTAAATCAAACCCAAACTTTACAAATGAAAACTAAAATAAATGGTACTTTACAATCATACTAACTTTTTTTATGTAGTGTAGCTTGGAAGATAATTTTCAAACATGTTTTTTAAGTAAATTACCCTTAATTATGTTTTCTTCATAAAAACAAATACATCATCTTGTTGATCCCAATAAAAACTCTTAGGACAATTTTGTTTAAAATGTTTATATTAATATTTTTTAAAAAATCTCAAGTTTCAAAAATAGATTTGTTGTAGACCATCCTAAAGTTATTTGTAACCCATAAAAATAAATAAATATTCATATTTACAATTAAAAATTATTCCCATTTTGAACTCGGTCTTTAAGTCCAATTCCAAGATTTTTTTACATTACCTATAATTTGTTGCAATTAAACTACACTTGAATTAATTTATTTTAGTAAAACAAATATACATTATTGATTATTATATAAAATAGTCACCAGATATTTATTTGAACAAAATCTATATGGATACTTTCAAAAATATTCAAAATTACAAAAATAAGTCTTTAATCAATTCCATTCATTCCATTTTGGTATAGGTAGGTGTCATCTTGTATTTATGAGGTGTACTAAGTCTGACTACGAAACTGGTAATAAGAATCGGTGTATAGTATGTGACTCACAGTGCCATATAAAGTATATTTGGTAATTGAGAACTGATACATGTGAATTTAAATATTGTACACTAAATACATTAAATAAAAACATAATATTTATACATGAGCTCTTCATATTAACAAACTATACAAACAATTATGTGGTTAGTGTTATTGGTAGATTGGTGGAAACCATTCTGTTCTAGGTTAATATAGCTAGTTAGACGTATAATAATATAGATCCATACTTTTCACTTTACCTTTTTGTACTTAAAATAAAATAATTTTCCCATAAAAATATTTTTTCTCTTAAAAATGTAATACAACTTCTTATAGAGAAATGTAACGGCTATTTGGAGAATAACACAATTTAAAATATGTTAAATATCTTTATGATTTTTTTTGTAGTAAATTTCCTAGCTTTGAACTAAAAAAAACACACACATTCCGAAAAAAGAGGAGACAACAGTACAAACAAAAATGCACCCGGGAGTAATATAAAACCTTCTTAAATATTGATATTTGTGCTAGAAGGTACTCCGACATCAAACTGGTACGTTACTTTAAAGGGTATCTATTTACTCAGTTCTTAAGTCCAATTTTGAAATTGTATTGTCTGAATAGCAGCTCTTGTACTGGCGGATTCTCTCTCTCTTTCTAGATTCTATTTGTTGACTTTTTCTTTCTGATAGCATGACATTTGAAATTAAATGCAATATCCTTTAAAATGTATTTTTATTTAAGAGGGCAAAAAATTGCAAACTATCGTTTCCATTCTTAAAACACTTTAATTTATTTATCTTTTACTACATAGTAAAACCATGCTAACTGCATTTAATTACACTTTTTGTTGTTGTTGAGGTATTTAACGTGCACTTGCTCAACCGATTGATTATATCAGCTCACGACTTATAAACTAACTTAAATATATAACAGACACAACACCAATTCCCCCGGCCGTTAATTCGTCATTATGAAAGGGGAAACGCCTATCTCACCAATTATAAATTATTTGGCTATGACGGGAATCTATCCAGGGACTCTTAGCTTTGTCGGTAGGCACGCTACTGACTGAGCTAAGGTGTCAAACTAATTACACTAATGGAGTAGGGCCGAGGAATATATACTTTAGAGGAAATGTACCTGGATTTGCTTTGAGTGAGAGGGAGAAACAGTTTAGTCACCCTCAGTAAACCTGGCTGGGATTACAAGCCCTACCTCACCGTAAAACCTGACTAAATCAGCTTGACGACTATTCCGCGTGCTCATCAATGCGAGATCACATGTTAATTTAGCAGATGAGCTTCATTTTCGCATTTAGCTCCATTCAAAATAAATTTGAGAAGAATTAAAATATATAAACTGTTAACAGGCATGGTTAAATAACAATAGTGTTATTAAAATTACGCTAAAATATATATTTTGTTCGCAGTGTTTAAAATAAAAAAGATATTACAGAGACAAAAATAAATCTTATAAAACACAGAGCTCAGTTTTTATTTAAATTTAACCCTTTTCTTTATATTTTATCACCTTTTACTTTAATTATTACATTTTGTACATTTTTACTATTTATTTTCTCGACCAATAACTAATTAATTATCTAAAGAAAGAAATATTACTATCACTGAAAGGGAACTAGTATATAAAAAGTAAGATAAAATTAGTATTTATTTAGCTATCACCACACGCTCACTGGTGGTTACGTATCCTAAGACATCAGACTTACGATAGATGGGATTTTCGTTTTTTGAGACGTTCGTGGTTCGGATCTCGGGCGAGTGTACAGGTAGAGGATTTTAAATTCTATCAATGTGGCTTGTTACTCGTCCTTGTTTTATGCAAATATTGGTACTCTTATTCTAAATTAATCTCTTCATCACAATCACTATCATATCTTACAGGAAAGTTATTAGGCGTGATACCATTAAAAACGAACCTTCATTTCTTTGCGTGAATAGTTCTTACAATAAATTTGATTACGAATGACGGAAAGATAGGAGATTGAATTACCAGTCGGGTGAGCTGAGGATCATATTTCTTAAATGGTTTCTCACTCTTCCTCCATGAAAATGCGGGTGCGTTTTATTTAAATTCTACATTCCTAATCCCTACCACACTAGTGTAAATATACGGATAGCCCGAATAGTTAGTGAACGCTGAGTGCAAAAACAAATAATCAAATTAAACCATAATTACGACCCACTAATAATGCAACCAACTTTGCCGGTTTAAGTTTAGGCAAGTAAGAAAATGTCTGTAGGCACTAAAACTCATTATATATTATGGAAACAAGTGTTTTAACACCGCTATGTCCTATTTTATTATTTACAGTAAGCTCCAAAGTACCCAATCCATCTTTTCTCCCTCCCCCCTTTTTTTGTATAGAGAATAAATAAGATGTCTGTTGAATAATAGCGTTTGTCTTCACCAATCTTGTCAGCGTGAGTAACTCAATAATGGAATTGTAGTGTTTGTTGTTAGAACTGGTGTGAACTTTACGCAGATGACAGACAGGTGCTCAGCCAAACTGACGTCCTGTACCTCCACGAAAGTCTGTGTGACAAGGAAAATATTATCAACACTTGATCATGCTACAGCATCCAGATATACTAACGTAGAGGGGTCATAAGATGACATGATCTCAATCAAACTGACGTCATATACTTCCATGAAAGTCTGTGTGACAAGGGAAATATTATCAACACTTGATCATGCTACAGCATCCAGATATACTAACGTAGAGGGGTCATAATGTGTGACAAGGGAAATATTATCAACACTTGATCATGCTACAGAATACAGAACTACTAACGTAGAGGGGTCATAAGGTGACATGAGCATCCAGCGTTGCAAATCTAGGATATCATAAGGTGACACGAGCGCGCTTTTTTAAGTGGATATGTTACCGTGAAAGCTGTAAATGTGACGATTTCCGGTAGTCGACCGTGATTTCCCGAATTCACTGCTCTACACTGGTGGATGTTGGAAATGAAATTCCTCCTACAATATTTCACCGGAGTGTATCGGTAATCGAAAGGTCCAAAAAAGACGAATACTGGTAATCGTGAGGGTATGCTTGTCTAACAAAAACCACATGTTCCAGGGGCGGCGTGCTATTTTTGTGCTGTGTATTGCGCCGTGTTTTTTAAATTCAGAAAGAAATGTGTAGTAATCTAACTTAATATAACCTAACCTAAATAACTTTAAACTGTAGTGGATTAACTTTTTTGTAAGGGTGTAATGACATTTGTGATGTTATTATTTGTAATTATTTGCAACTTATCTATAATGGGACATTTGGTCCTAGGGTTTAATTATTAATCTCTAGGTAACTGCAGTGAAATAAAAACGTTGATCTTATGTGTTTTATTTTCCAAAATACACAGCGTACACTTAACGTGTTCTGGAAATCACCGGTGGATGTTAGAAACTAGCACTCATTTCTGATATCCACTAGTGTGAACCAGTAAACCCCTAAAATCACGGTCGATTACTTGTAATCATCCCGTTTCCAGATTTCATGGTAACAGATATAAATATTTTTGCAACTGGGGGTGGTAGGAGAGAGGTAGAATTAAAGGAAATGTATTCACACTTTTAAGCTAGAGATAAAGAAAAAGATAGAACGTAGGCAAGATAGAGAGTAAGAGGAAAATGAAGGTTAGAGAGGAGGTGAAATAGAGAGTGAGTGATAGAGAGGGTGATTGATAGAGAGGGTGATTGATAGAGAGGGTGATTGATAGAGAGGGTGATTAATAGAGAGGGTGATTGATAGAGAGGGTGATTGATAGAGAGGGTGATTGATAGAGAGGGTGATTGATAGAGAGGGTGATTGATAGAGAGGGTGATTGATAAAGAGGGTAAGAGATAGAGAGGGTAAGAGATAGAGAGGGTAAGAGATAGATAGGGTAAGAGATAGATAGGGTAAGAGATAGATAGGGTAAGAGATATATAGGGTAAGAGATAGATAGGGTAAGAGATAGATAGGGTAAGAGATAGAGATGGTGAGTGATAATATAGAAAGTGTGTGATAGAGAAAGAGGAAAAGAGAATGAGGGTTAGAGATTGAGTTAGAGAAATAAGGAGAGAGTGTGTGATAAAGTGAGAAATGTAAGGCAAAGAAAGAAAAAGAAAAGAAACGCGAATAGGAAAAATTAACTTTATACACCTAGCTGGGTTTCGGTCTCTCCATCACTGGCAAACCAGAAAAAACGAGAATGACGCCTTTATCCATGTGCTTGCTCATAACTAAAACATTCCTCAGTTATAATTTTCGTGATTAGGATACTTTAAACACTATGGATATCAGCTAATTCATATAAAGGATAGAGATGAGAAGAGTAGTTTAGATTAAGTGCACCTACATTAGCGTTATGTAAGGAAAATCCACTCCTAATTCAGTCGACAGTAAATAATAAATAATTATTTGGAATAAAGACGAATTCTTAGTTAAAAATAAATAAAGCAATAAAAAATAAATAAAAAAACAATACAAATAAAATAATTTTGCAATGAAAGTAATTTACGGCAATCTAAATGAGAGTGGATAAAAGCAAATGTTTTTAGGATGACTAGTAGAAGTGATACTCTCGTAATAAACACATCTTGCTATTCTTCACCAGATTATCAACTGAACCTGCATATTACATATTTTATAGTTGTATGAACATATTTGTGTATAGTTCAATTTTCATAAGAAGAACTTTAAAAACTACAAGTTTATATTTTTTGTGTCAGTATTGATAGAATTTTACTATAATATGAAGGTGACCTGGCGGTCTAGGGGTAAGGTGTCAGACTTCTATGCTGGCGGCCGGGGTTCAATTCTCGGTCCCGGCAGAGATTTATCTGATTACCAAACCCTTCCTTCACCTCTGACAAGACATATTGTGAATGTGGGCAATGCCAGGCCTCCACCGTGGCTCGAATTGCACGTTAAACTGTAGGTCCTCCATTTCATCTCACAATCACCCTACCTTTACACATTAGCGTAAGTGCGTATAACCCGAACGGTTAGTAAGATGCGGTGCTAATAATAATAATAATAATATAATATGAATATTATTTTTAAGCTATTGATCATATCTATAAAATGAAATTTTTGAAGATCACATGAATTGATGCGTGAATATATTAAAATGGTTTTATTAATTTTTGTAACGGTTGTAACGTTATTCCTACGAGAGTCGTAATACAAACCTCGATTGGAGTGTCTGTGGTCAATATACAGTCACGAAGACACACAGACAGATATCGCGAAAACAAATTTTTATGATTCAGGTGGTCATGAAACTTCAACATTTATCAAAATATTGAATTTTTTTTACAGTCACAATACTTATCTCTCCAAGAGAACAAGAGAAATTAAAAAAATACATGTTTGAACTACGTTGTTCAACCCAGGTTTAAAGATTGCTCATGTCAAATTCCGTTAAAATTGGTCTACACAGTTGAGAGTTATCGCGGAAAAAATAGACAGACAACTAACTACAACATCATTATCTAGAACACAAACCCTCATTTAAATATTATAAAATATTATCATGTTTGCTTTCGAGGAAAATAAATACTTCATATTAAGAACATGCTCAATATATTTCATCTTAATATATTTCTTTATTATTTAAAACGGCTTTGTTCCATTTTACTGCCCTTTTATATTTTATTTATGAAATGAATCGAAATAAATATTTGAATAGCGTTTTATCCCTTTAAATGTTATATTTACACTTGTGCAACAAATAGGTTTAATAAAAAATGCTACTACACAAGGAATTGTTCATATTTGATTTATTTTTACATTATAACGTACCATTTACTTTGATACATGGTTCGTCTTCTTTTTTCCTTTTATATTTTCTTTTACTGTGCTTTCAAATATTCTTTTGTAAATAGTGCAGTATATTATTTTGAGCTAGAGAGAGAAGGCAAGAACTAGAAATATCATTATAAATTAAAACACTATATTTATAGATTAATACATGACAAATTATTATTATTATTATTATTAGCACTGCGTCTTACTACCCGTTCGGTTTATACGCACTTACGCTAATGTGTAATGGTAGGGTGATGGTGAGATTAAATGGAGGACTTACAGTTTAACGTGGAATCCGAACCACGGTGGAGGCCTGGCATTCCCCAAATTCACAAGTTGTGATTAATACACGTTTTACCAGAGGTGAAGGAAGGGTTTGGTAATCAGATAAATCTGTGCCGGGACCGAGGATTGAACCCCGGCCGCCAGCACAGAAGTCTGACAACCTTACCCCTAGAACGCCAGGTCACCAATACATGACAAATAGTTTTGTAAATTGTTATAACTGTTTATGAAGCTGTGATATTTAATTTATTTGATAACTAATCTTTTAATAAATAGTCTGTTCATCAAGGAAACCAGAAAAGTTTTCGTACAGAATAGTTGGCCTAAATTAATTATTATTTTTTAAATGATATGTATTTTTTAACAATCCATGCTTGAATTTTATTTCTTTCCTTTTACAACTTAATATATTACTAATGTAATAATGTTATCATTTGTTTCGATTATTGTTGATCTGGCGGTTTAGGGGTAAGGTGTCAGACTTCTATGTCGGAGTTCTGGGGTTCAATCCTCATTACTGGCACAGATTTATCTGATTGCCAAACTCTTCCTTCACCTCTGATAAGACGTGTATTAATCACAACTTGTGAATGTGGGGAATGCCAGGCCTCCACCGTGGTTCGGATTCCACGATTAAACTGTAGGTCCTCCATTTCATCTCACAATAACCCTACTATTACCAATTAGCGTAAGTGCGTATAACACGAATGGGTAGTAATATAATACGTGGGGCTAATAATAATAATAATAATAATATTAGGAAACAATTATTTTTTATTCTCCACGTTTAAGACCTAAATATAACCGACCGGGACTCACCAGTGATCTAGACAATATGAGCCTCATACCTTTGTCGACGTGCCCACCAATGTGAGTATTGAATAAAAATTTTCATGTATATCCGTAAGTCCGTTTTTATGTATAAGAGTCCCTTACACAATATGGTTTAAATTTTACCAAACTTTTATACAAATATGTCTCTTGCGTTGGAATAGAAAGGTAGCGCCACTTGGAGGAATTTAATTATGTCATTGCTTACGTCACCCAGTTTAAATCAGATAGATTTACTTATTCGAGGACAGTCACACACACAATTTATTTTTTAATGAATATAGTAATTACATTAACATTAAAGGCTTATTAATTATTTAAAATTCCAAAATTAAGACCTGATTTTTAACAATTTAATTTGTATTCCATATAGCTTTGTGTCCTTTATCATTAATAAAATGACTCCCCATTACATCCAACCTTTAATCATTGTTTCTTTCTCAAACTAGTTTAGTCAAAGTCCTCTAAATTGTCTTAGTTTTCCATTTGGTATAGGCCTATACTTGATTTCCTTAGTTTGTGTGCTAGTGACGGTTATGGCCGCATTTGTACCGATAGGTATTTAAACCTAAATAGTAATAATACCCAGTCATATGTTTCAAGACAGCACTGTACTCTATTAGTAGTAGTAGTAGTAGTAGTAGTAGTAGTAATAGTAACTTAAGGGCGTTACAATGTTTACTTACTACTGTAGTTTTATAATATATTTTTTCTTAAAATATAATGTTACATTAAATATAACAAGTATACCGATATAGTATAATTAATTACTTTTAGCGCATTTTACTTCTCTCTCGTCCGGGCTATTCATATAGTTATATTAATAGGGGGGGAACGAATAAGGTAAGATTTAAAGAAAGTGTATCTTCATATGTAAGTAGAGAGAGAGAGAGAAATTATATGGTTAAAAACTGCCTTAATACACCCGATCGAGACTCGATCCCTAACATTCCTGACACCAGCGAATAAGACCAAAGGAGACTGATGTTTTTATACGCGTGACCATCTGTATGAGCTATATTTAATTAAATAAATGGTACGACGCAATCCGACAAATTTTCTCATTCTTTTTTTTTTTTTAAGTTTAGAACCAATTTAAATAAGTTTTCCCCAGAAAAAATAACCTATTGTTTTTTTGACAATTGTGGGGAAACTCTTCAGATATGAATTTTAAATAAAATTGTTTTGAACATTTTTAAAAACTCAAAATTTTCAAAGACAAGTGATTGGTAAACTATATTATATTTTTAGTAGAAAATTAACATATAATTTTATTCCATGTAAAACAATCTCCAGGTACCCATTTCAAAGAATTTTTTTTATAATTATCCCCTAACTTTTCCAATATTTTTAATCAATTAACAACCCTAAACTGTTATTTTTCCATATAACAAGAACAGGTTTTTTTTTTCCATAATTTAAAACACTCCCAATATATCAATTTCAAGTAAAATTTTAAGGGCCATTTAAAAAAATCATTTATCAGTAAGTTAAGGCTTAAATAAATTTATATCCGAATAACAAGTATACATTATCTTCAGGTTTTCATTTTAAACAACATCTTTGGAGTGGTTTGCAAAGTATTTTTAAAAACTATATGACCACCATAAATACAATTTTTATCTTAAAATAGATTTTACGATATTTGTTATGTAAATGATTCCCCAGGTATATATTTGAACAATATAATTACATCCATTTTTAGAAATCACCGCGCCGCCCTTCCTGCAAAACAAAACAAAAGAAGAAACAACACATATTTGTAAATTACTAGCTGGCTTTCCCAAAGCCCCCAGCTCTGCTTGCGTCACAGGGTGGTTGCCATGAACCTGACGTCAATGTCCTTATCTCAGCGCTCGCCAAGGACGTCATTTGGTCTGAGTTCAAGTGAGGCCCTGTGATACACACACTGCAGTTAGTCGTTTATTTGTATAGTAAGAAGTGCAACGCTACCAGATTTCGCTCACTTGATTGAAAATGAAAGTTTCCGATATTAAAAAAAACTGAATTCTGGCTATTTATGATTAGAAGAAAAGTTTGAAATTAAAAACAATGCAAGACCAGTGCCCGATTTGAACTTCAGTTAGGTACAACAAAATTGCAAAGAAAGAGGAGAATTTAGTCACCGTTTTGATAAAAGGCCGTGGATATGTGGTTGTGAAGAAAGTATCTCTTTATTTTATTTTAAGTGTTTATTATTTGGTTAAGTGTACAGCATAAGAGAAGAAAGATTAAATGCTTTGACCATTTTGTCTATAGACCAGACAATGATTCGCGAGCTACCAGAATTTAACGAACTATTAATAGGAAAAATTTATATCAAATAAAGATTTGATTTTTCTTTCCAACGATAAACTTACTGATAAATAAATTGTATGAATAGTGTTAAAGATAGTGTTAATAACATATTTATATATATTTTTTGTTTACTGGTGTGTGTATTTCACGATGGACAGTCTTTGACTTCGAAACAATTGAGTTGTTATAATACTTTTATAAGCTTATGGATTTTATTTACTTTATTTAACTTTATGCCTTTTACACAATTTTAAGTTCAGTTTGTAAGTTTATACAGGATTGTATAAGATTGGTATAAGGTAAGATATGTTCTATCCAATTTGGCCATGTTTAAGAGAGCGCCCTCCCTTAAAGTTTACTCACAAGCCACCACTGTCTGAGTTAGAGTCATAGAGAAAGACAGACATGGAAACTGACAGAATAGATTGACAGACAGACAGACAGACATAGGGACACACATAAATTGTAAAACCAACCTCAATGAGATCGAGATCACATAGTACACAGAGAGCAAAAGGCCGTAGTCAGGAGGGAGTTTGGGGGTTCAAAGCTCCCCCAGAAATTTTATGGAAAAAATATATATAGCTCTATTTATGTTTCAAACATTATAAAATTAAGGTATAAGTACAAATTAGGGGGCTCTGTTACCATATATAAAACACTTCAGATATCTTCTAGAACCGTTTATAATTTATAATTTTTTCTAGCCTCCAGCAATTGGGAAATGTGCCCACCAAACCCCCTTGAAATTATTGGCTGGTTACGGCCTTGCAAGAGGATCACAATCCAGATGTCTAAAATGTCTTAGTTTGCAACACTTTCTCTATATGGAAAAGTCAAAAGGAGAAAACACAAATAAGTTTAGTTGTGCTCGAGGGCGAACGCTAATAAAGTTATTTCTTCTCTGAAGCTCAATACATTGTTTCCATTCCTACTTAGTGGTGTAATGAGAGCTGAGAATATCGTCTCTATGTTGCCTGGAGACAATATGGTTTGATGGGACACGTTACTGTACGTGTCTGGCCTTAGGCTACAACAAATCTTTCCTTCCCACGCTGATGTACTCTCCTACTCAGTAGTAAAGTAAGGAAGGGAATAGGGGAAATGGTGCCCCCCCCCCCCCCCAAAGAATTCACTAACTAAAAACAATCGGCAATGAGCAGTGTAGACACGTGATCATCACGTCCTTTGTAACATGCTCTCGTATAAATAATCTTATAACGTTAAGAGTTAATCTACCTTTATTGGCTTGTATGAAGAGTTGGGAAACATTAAGGAAAATACACTTTTAGTAGAGCTGACCGTGATTTTAACCCCGATTTCTTCGTCACCAGCAGGACAGTCCAACACGAAAGTGACGCTTTAGACTATTCAGCGACTGAATCTACAAATTAATAAAGAAGGTGAGATGTACAATCTATACAACATCCCAAAACTTTTATTGACAATCAAGTCTTGAATGTCTACTATTTAAAAACAATGTTTTCAACCAACAACACAGCCAAAATTTACTTTTTAAGTAACTCTTATCCATAACACAATGACGTTGAACGTCAAGTTTGGATTAATTAATGTTGATGTGAAAGGCAAAAGTGTTTTCAATAATTAAAATAGCTTCACTTTATCGGAGATCTTGGCCTAGACTTGTTTCATAAACTTACATTTTTTTAAACTTAACCAAATTTAATTGCTAATAATTATATTAATGATTAACAATTTCTCTTTTTAGACTTTAGTATTTAATTTTAATTTAGTATTTTAAATTTTTATATGTTGTCAAGTATTAAGAATTCAAAAATGGTTCCTCACTAACTACAATACAGGTTAATTTGTAGGTAGTGCGCTAATATAGACCTGACCTTATATAAAAAGTGTACTTTGCACTATATAGAGGCTACCTGCTTCGGTGGCTGTGTGGCCTAGCGCGCAACTCTCGCAGTAGACTAGACTACCAATGACAGGGAGATCAAGGTTCATATCTTGGTCACGTGTACGAGGGAGGTTTTCCCAAATGGTTATACACCCACACTATACGCAAATGTGGATACACTTTCTCTAAATATAACCTTCCTAACCCCTAAAACCATTAGCGTAGTTAGTACACACGCTTATAACCTGAACCGGTTCACTGATGTGGTGCTAAAATATAAATACTATATAAAGTCAAGTTGGGTATGCTTTATTGTGTTTGACTCTTATTCGGATGGGTTTCGATAATTTGTGTTTTAAGAGTGTTTTCCTTTATCTGTTTTCAAAATTTGGTCAACCCGTCCTATCTTTATGCTGTTACAAGTCAATTTTATTTAAAAACAACTCTCTTTTTTTTTCTATCCGTTTAGCTGGTTTGGTGGTCGAATGGTCTATGGATTCACTCTCACGATAGACTAGACTGCTGATGACAGGGTGCTCAAAGTTGAAATTTTGATCAGGTGTATTGAGGCTGGTTTTACTTGAGTGCGAGTGAATGTGGTTACATTTTAAATCCTATTCACACTAGTTTAATTATGCGGTTTGACTGAACAGGTAGTAAGACGTGATGCACACACAAGAAAAAAAAAAAATATTTCCTTCCCTGTTGCAATGAATAGCCTCGCTACTAATTTTATCTCAGGAGTTCCCAGCTCTGTATTTGATTGGACAGTTTAACTCTTTCTGAATTATACAAAGGGGGGGAAATACCCCCTCCCTATCTACGACTTTACAACTACTTACTCAACATTAATCCACCACAGTAACTCTCTTTGTTCTTTTGTCTGCGAAATTGGACTTATTTTCCATTCTTTGTTCTTGGTAAAAAAAAAAAACTTGAAATTTTCCACGGTCAATGATTTTAGCACCCGCACAATTAAATTCAAATGTTTTTGGTCGAAGAAAAGAAAAAAAGTATTATTATTTTTTTCTTCGGTTTTAAATCAAATATATGAATAGTATTATTTTAAACTGAGATACCCCCTTTCCATGTGTCAGATTCAAAATAACTAATTAGACATTATATTTTATTCAAATATATGTAAAAAAAAAATTGTCACTTTGGCACAGGATTCAAAGCCTAGGATTTTGGTTTACTACACCAATGTTCTACTCGTGCGTTCCTTGAGTTCACAAACCACTGTTACTAAGAGTGTGGAATGATCTGGTATAGCACAGGGGCAGAGTTTTGGTGCGCTAAGCCTAAAGTACCGGGATAGGTTCTAGTAGCCAGTAATATATATATATATTTGAATGAATATTTGCGAGCAGTACAGTCCCCAGCCAATTTATTAGCCTACCCCCTCAGAAAATTATAAAAATTCAACATTTTTCACTCTTTATATTTAAATAACATATTGGATACCAATCCAACAATTTGTCATCAAACAAGTATTAAGTAATTAATAAGATTGTTAACCACTTCGGTGACCACGTGATCTAGCACGCTACTTTCGCAGTGTACTGAACTATCGTTGACGGGGAGATCAAGTTTCGAATCTCGGTCGGGTGTACTGAGAGTGATTTTTTCAAAAACTGTTTTCTACCATCCCACCACAAAAATGCGAGTACACTTCCTCCAATTACAACCTTCCAAATCACTAAAATCACCAATGTAATTAAGTACATAAGGGTGACTTGGCGGTCTAGGGGTAAGGTGTCAGACTTCTGTGCTGGCGGCCGGGGTTCAATCCTCGGTCCCGGCATAGATTTATCTGACTACCAAAGCCTTCCTTCACCTCTGACAAGACATCTTGTGAATGTGGGGAATGCCAGACCTCCACCGTGGTTCAGATTCCACGTTAAACTGTAGGATAAACTGTAGGTCCTCCATTTCATCTCACAATCACCCTACCATTACACATTATCGTAAGTGCGTATAGCCCGAACGGGTAGTAAGATGCGGTGCTAACAATAATAATAATAATATATTTGGTTAAAGTCAGTAGAGTTTCCACGTCACTATAATTTAAATAATATAATTGCAATACTATTACAAGGCAAAAAGGTTTTTAATTACTTAATATTTGTTTGACTACAAATCGTTGATATATAATGTATATGTGATTAAAATATAAATTAAATAAGTGGGTTAGTAAATTGGCCAGGGACTGTGGTTAATTTGAATGTATAATACATAATTACAACTTGAGAATTTTTAAAAATCTTTTAAATTTTGAAAATAATTTCACAATCACTCCCTATGGTTTATTTTTGTTTAATTTTAGTAAGATGTTGTAGTACAGCTACTTGTCATAAACAACGACCTAAGCGTATATCCCGGACGGGTGGTAAGACAAAGTGCTAAAAAAACAAAAAAAAAATTAACCTGCATCGTTGGGAATGAGGAATAGTTGTCAAATTAATCTACTTAGTTTTTCTGGGAATGATTTTAGGGTTTGAATCCCTGCCGAGTGCGTTTAGATGGTTTAGTTTCACTAATTGGTTCCCCACTCTTTCTCCACAAATGCGTGTATATTTCTTCTGAACTAATCTTTTTTCATCCTTACCCCATTAGATTAATTAATACCTATAACCCGAATAAGCAGAAAGGCGTGTAGAGTAAACAATAACCTAATATATCTAATCTAACATAACATCATGATAAAACTGAAGTTGACCTTGGTGGTTTTTGGGTAAATGGCTCGCCTCAGGCCTGTATGATTATGGGTTCAAACCTAGCCGGGGATGAGTTTTTTTTGCGATAAACATCCATATAACAGCTTCTTGTGGAGGGGAAGTAAAGCCGTTGGTCCCCTGTCGATTGTGGGGGGTATTTTTTTTAAGAACCGCGTCTTACTACCCATTAGGATTATACGCTTTAAGTACTAATTACGCTAATGGATTAGGAATTAGGAAGGTTGAATTAGAGGAAGTGAACCCGCATTTGCGTGGAGGGAGAGTGGAAAACCACTTAGGAAAAACCACCCCAGTTCACCTGACCGAGATTCGAACCTCGATATCCCCGTCCTCAGCAGTCGAGCTGTACACGACTAGCGCGTTAGCCAACTACGGCACCGAGGCGGGTTGTGGGGTGTAAAATAAACCTGGAAGGTATTTGAAAATACCCTTTTTTGGCAAAATAAGTATTTGAAAATATCTTTTTTTTGGAAAAATTGGCAGGCCCCTCTTGCTCATAGAAATTCTCGTGTGCTGATATAACCATACAGTTCGTAAAGTGCACATTAAATACCTGAAATAAATAAAATTAAATAAAAAAATAAGCTGACATTGAAGGAAAACCATAAAAATTCTTAAATTCTTTTGAAAATTTGAGTATTAGTAAAACCTACACCTTCGGCGCATTTGGTTGTTTTGGAATCCCAACTTCCTGGAGCAGAGCTTATTACATACATTATTTGTTTGGTCAGCGTCGTCAATTTTACTTTCAAAGTTTTGGTAAGTAAACAGTCAACAGTTAAAATGTTGACGTATGTTTCTTTTATTTTCTGTCTTCTTGTTAAATTATTCGTAGACTTATAAATTGTCATCTTTTCAGTTATATTGTCATCAGCGGCATTCTCACAGTAGACTGGACTGCCAAGGAGATAGATACTAGGGTTTGAATCCCGGTTGGTTGTATTAAGGATTATTTTTCCTTAATGGTTTTTCACTCTACCACTACGTAAATGCGGTGATACACTACCTATAAATTTAATTCTCTTCATCTCTTACATATTAGCGTAGTTAGTAGACCACACATGCATATGACCCAAACGGGTAGTGAAATGTGGTGCTAAAAGTGTTCAGAATAGCATCCAACTGTAACAGGGGCACTGCAGTAAATGAAAAGGTCACTTACAGGTATAGTAAGAAACTAGTTCGAATCCATGTATTTTAAAATTATCTAACTATTCTGTGGGGGCTCACATACTTTCCCAGATACTATAGATATAAATATTTATGATGAAAGGTGTTGGAAATTACATGTTAATGATGCTGTCTTAGGTTAATCTAGTTTTTAATGCCTGCACTGCCTTGAATATATAAAAGGGACGTCTGAAATCTCAAATAAAGAAATACAAACTTGTTTCAGGCTACATTTAAACACACAATTTATATTTAGTGATGGTGACATGGCGGTCTAGGGGTAAGGTGTCAGACTTCTATGCTGGCGGCCGGGGTTCGATCCTCGGTCCCAGCAAAGATTTATCTGATTATCAAACCCTTCCTTCACCTCTGACAAGACATCTTGTGAATGTGAGGAATGCCAGGCCTCCACCGTGGTTCGGATTCCACGTTAAACTGTAGGTCCTTCATTTCATCTCACAATCACCCTACCATTACACATTAGCGTAAGTGCGTATAACCCGAACGGGTAGTAAGACGCGGTGCTAATAATAATAATAATA
>CABEEJ010000121.1:321050-344084 GCA_901482245.1 Timema douglasi
CCCGAAAGAAGTTTTTATACGTATTTTTATTGCTCAAGACAAATCCATCGACCCCGACTGGATTAGTACCCACGATCATCAGGTGGTGAGGCTAAGACTTTACCCCACGGCCACCGATGTCGACTTTGAAATGTAGAATTATATCTAACTAGCAACGTAATTGTAATAGTTACAATAAGCCTATCTATTCATACACAATATTAGTTCAGTCACGGCTTGTGGAGTAGGGTCCCATATTTATGACGTCAGTCTGATTCTGAAGGTTTGATTCCTGGCCGTATGAACTTGGGGAGATTTCCACATCACATCTCTACGCGAATACGGGTGCACGTTCTATAAATATATCTCCTCATACTTACCCAATGGATGGAGCCATTAAATTACACATATTCAAATATTTATACAAAAACAAAACACAACGTAATCAAACCAGGATTCCTTAAACTTGTGGTTGATTACTCAAAGTACTTTGCTACAAGGGGCTTGCATTTATTGTATATGTTTTATGTATTAAGAATGAGAAAAACTATAGACCAATTTTCATAGGAAGAGCTTTATCTGACCGGCAGAGATGTTACTAAATCTACTTTCACGTATTAATATGTCAAGTCATGTCATCTGCAGCTGTCAATTTGATATATTTTATCAATAACTATAAAATAATACCAAATATATAGTAGAATGTTACCAATGTTAGCTGCGAAAAAAAAGTTTTTTTTTCTTCTAAAATGACCTGCCGATTAAAATAATTATACTGTACCAGCAATTGGGATGGCAGGCACTAATGCTGAATTCAAACTACGCTGACGTTTGGTGTTAGCACATGTTATGACGATTTAGTGGGGAAAAAAATCCCAATAAATTATAATGAAGTGCTCACACTAACGTGATGTGTTGTGACATGTAATGTGTTATCTGACGTCGGAATGCATGTTCCGTAGCACAAATTTCTTCGGAGGGGAAGTAAAGCCATCGGCCCCATGTCGATTTTGGCATGTATTATATTATTATATTTATTATATTTAGTACCGCGTCTTACTACCCGTTCGGGTTATACGCTTTAAATACTAATTACAATAATGGATTAGGAATTGGGAAGGTTGAATTAGAGGAAGTAAACCCGCATTTGCGTGGAGGGAGGGTGGAAAACCATTTAGGAAATATCACCCCCAGTTCACCCGACCGAGAATCGAACCTTGATCTCCCCGTCCTCAGCAGTCGAGCTCAACACGACAAGTGCATTAGCCAACTACACCACCGAGGCGGGTGATTTTGGCATGTAAAAGGACCCTGGATGGTATATGAAAATACCTTTACCGGAGAAAATTAGTAGGCCTTTTCTTTATTGCTCATAGACATTCTCGTGTACTGATATAATCAATTGGTCCAAATAGTGCACGTTAAATACCTCAAATAAATAAAATATTAACCTCTCCCCTCTCCCTACATAGTTCCCAAAGGTAAACTTTCCTCCCACCTTCCTTTTTTATTGTATCTGACCAGGTTATGTCCCTCCTCCTTGCCCCTCATATGTAACATTTGTCAGCTCATAAAACGTGAGGGAGGGTACCCCGGTGAATTTCTATTCTCACTCGCAAGCTCGTCACAAAGTGTATAGTCGGCTCATCATATTAACAATCTTATTTGAAAGTTAAACAAGTTTAGTTACTTTTTTTTATGTGCATTAATGTGTTTAGTAGTCCCTTCGATGGTAGCATGGTCTAAGACGCCATTGTCTCAGTAAACTGAGCTGCTGATTACAGGAAGATCGAGGTTCAAATCTCGGTCGGGTGTACTGAGGGTGGTTTTTCCTAAAATTTTTTCAACTGTGATATTTTTACGAACAATTTTCTGTGTTTTTATTGAGTTCCACAAAACGTAAAGAGAGTTTCTTGTCATCTAATTCATATGGATTAAAAGAAACAACGTTTGTGTATATGAAAGGGTTTGTAAACATTTTCAACAGTAAGCAACGTGTGTCATCAGTCATAATTCTGCTATCCACTCAGAGCACATTTGTTCTGTATTTTTTCCGTTTCGTTTTAGTTTGTCATGTCTTGGACAGCTGGAAAAATTCTTAAACTGGTTGAAATACTCCAACACACTGCTGTGGGATGAGACATAAGAAAATTAACCAAAATCGCATCAAAAATCAAACCGTTTTAAATGAATTCAATGAAAAGTGCTCAGCTAATGTAGTTGAACATTTTAAAATAATCCTTGTGTGCAGTTTTATAGAGTGCACTTGCTTTGCTTAGTGCACAATGAGTTTTCTTTGCAAGTGGATGTAAGCTAAAGTAATTCCAGAGCCGTTTTTTTTTTTATAGATCTTACAGTTTAACCATGAAACACCTCCAAAGAAAGGTCTGCACTGACTTTAAAGTTGCTCTACCATTTTGAATTTTTTTCAAGGGTTAATTTAAAAAAATTATTTTTGAGCTTTCCCATTGTTTACAGGATAGCAGCTAGAAGTTTGCCAGATTTCAAGCTTCTAGCTCATCTGGAAGTGGGTAGACATTAATATCAGGGAGTGAGTCAGCCATGTGGCTTTATAGTAGTATAATAATAGGAATTATTTAAAATAGGAAAAAAAAAAGTTATGGGAAACAATGATTGATCATTTAAGTCTTGACCAGAAACCATGTTTGGTTTACTGTTTGCAAACATTGTGAGTGGCTCTATTTCCCATGTTTGTAAATTGTTGCCCTATGTTTGTGGGCGGCAGGAAATGTTTTAGAAACACCATTAAACCGTTTCGGAACAAAGTGAGTGGACAATGTTTCCAATAGCATGCTAAGAAAAAGACTTAAATCAATAAGAAAACGCTTTATCAAATGATTTTTGTTTTGTTTTAGTTACTACACAAAGGTTACTAAACTTATTACGTAAAGATGGCTATAAATAGTTATTGTGAGTGGTTATAAGAGGTGAATCCTTATTGGCGTTTAGGCAATATGAAAAAACCACAATAATTATTCACACGTGGAAAATTAATCTTAATGAACAAGTCATAATTCGAGCCTAGAACTTCACTCAACGCTAACCTAAAGCCTTAAGATGTTTGATCACTGTTGTAGGAAAGTGTGTTTGGAAAGTACACATTTGAAATACCAAAATAAAATAAATACGTGCTATAGCTTAAATGGTGTACACAAAATATAAGTATCAAATCAATGCTTTTGATTTAAATAATATTAAATACTATAAGAATATACAGTAATTTGGAGGCCATTCTTATGCTAATTATCACAATGATAATAATTTAATCCCACTTGACATTTTAATTCATCTTTTATTTAACTTTTTTGAAGAAAATTGTAAGGTTTCCTCTTTTTCAAGTCATCATTATTTTCCACCCTGTGTTTCGTGTCATTTCATCCAACTGGTTGACGATAAACAAAAATTACTGTTGGTAGCATCTTGCCTGAATGTCTTCATGGCAACATTGTAAACAATGTCCACACCCCAAGTTTCTTTAACTTTTTTTTGTATGTGTGTGTTTGTGTGAAACTGTACGTGTGAAGTGTCAGGTTAAAAGAAAAAGGCGTAACTTAGAAGCTGAACCACAAATTCAAGGGGAAGGATGGGGGTTGGATAGCTACCCTGGGAATTAGTTTATTTCAAGGTACGTCAGTTATGTCAAGCTATTTCAATACTAAGGTTTGTTGGACACAAGATAAATTGAAATCTGTAAATAACTTTTATGTATATATTAGTAAAACATACCTTGTGTAGCAATATTTTACATTTTAAAAACTTAATTCTAATTTAATGGTTGAATGATCAAAATATTGATGTCCATATATATTTAGGATTTTTGTGTCTTTCTAAATGTTGTACAAATATAAAAAATACAAATTTTCAAATATATACAAGATTAGGATATTTTAAGTAACTTATGTCGGGAATTGTTTGAAAGTTATTAACTGTCTACAGTTTATAAAAAATACATTTTAATGTATGCTTATAAATAAATAACCATCTGAGATAATAGTATTCGCCTTAATGGTGTTCCTACCTCTGAGATTAATTTTCTCCATACATCAGGAAAGCAGAGGTAAGATAAGTTCAAATGGTCAAGATTTAGAGCATAGACCCACCCATTTTAGTATCCGTTATGGCTGTTCACAGGGCAGAAAATTATAGCTTTACTGAGGAATTTAAAAATTAATGGTTTTCCAGTAAGTCTTTTATAAAATAATAGTGTTAGTTATACCTTATTTTGTATATCGTGGAGGCCTTAACGTATACATTCTAAATTACATGACATATAAACCAAATTAACTTAGGATAGCATAATCAATACTGAACATTCAACCCCAAAGCCATGAGACACCAGTACTAAATTAGTTTAAGGCTTGCCAGGGTTCAACCCTTAACAAATTAATTTTAGAACTTGCCAGGGTTCCAACCACACTCCATAATTTTAGGGCTGGTCAGAGTTGAAAGCATACTAAATTATTTTACGGTTGGCCAGGGTTCAATCCATACTAAATTAATTTAGGAATTGCCAGGGTTCAAACCTTACTAAATTAATTTAGTGTTTGCCAGGGCTCAAACTGTTCTAAATTATTTTAGTGTTTGCCAGGGCTCAAACCGTTCTAAATTATTTTAGTGTTTGCCAGGGCTCAAACCGTTCTAAATTATTTTAGGAATCATCTACCATCATGAAATGATAAACAACACCTAGTAGGTTGAGGCACTTACACAATAACAAGAGTAGCAAAGTACTAAATTATATTTTTATTAAAGTTTTTTGGCACCATTTGAGCTGTTCTTTTTTATGGTAATTGTTGGGTAATCTATTTTATCTAGATTTCTACAAAAATTCTGTTTAACTATTACTTTCTACATTAACTCTGAGATTGTAGTCAAATAACTCATATTATAGATTAACTATAGGAGTCAATAATAAAGACAAGCTCATTTATGTTTTATTTTTACGATACAGTGTCACTATTGACTATTAGTGGAAGCTTATATATAAGTAAAAAATAGCAGTTCCATCCCAATCATTCTGTTTCTTAGACCATTATACTTTGAGCCAACAAAGTATCTTGAAATAGTAGCCAATTATTGATTTACTTCTTTTTTTTCAAATTAAGAATAACAATAAAAATTATATCTTCTATCACATTCTTGTAGCTAAGAAGAAGTTGTCCCGACCACGAACTACCTTTTTAAGTCTTTATTTATTTTAATTTCTATAGCTTAAAATTTATTATTTGATGTTTATGCAGGAAAGGCTTCTTATAATATACCATCCGTTTTAAGGTCTCTGCATTCGTTATCATACAAATAATATTATGATTTTAATAGAGTCCATTATCGATTTCAGCACTAAATTACAGGATTTTCACCCTTTTCACCTCCTAGGTGACTTTTCGATTTGAATATATTTTAAACCTCGACAATTTGGCGCTGCTCATTGAACCTTTTTTGGTTTAAAATAAATCTTCATTATTTAGATGCTAACATATTCGTAGGTTTCTTTTTTCCCTTTTAGATCTTTTTGAAACTTATTTGTTCAGTGACATCAGTTAAGAGTTAGGATGATTGAGGGTAGTCCGGATCTAAGTCGCCTCAAAGTTCTCCCCCGAGTCTTCCTCCTCGTTGATTATGGTGATGTCACGGATGGATGGTCTGCGACTGCGCCAACCGGCCACGCTGGGAGGAGCGGAGGACACCTTCTTGAGCAGCTTGCTGCCGGTCATAGAGATGAGGATGGCGCCTGTTGGTGCGGTCAGGAGGATAGACAGCACGCACGTCGTCAGGATCATCTGGCCATAAGTCTTTTCTTCGTCCGAGGCGTCATCGCTTAAGCTTGAGAGAGCCACGGGTCCCAACGCCGCCTGTTAAAATTAAACTACCGTAAATCCTCTACTTACTCAGTAAATTCGTTCCAAAAGTGTCCGTAGAAGTTGATAAACCACTTAAATAGAATAGTTCTTAAATAAAATGTATTTATGACATATCTGTTAGTTAAAATTTATAAATAACATCATCTACTATAAAGAAACCAACTGGGCAGTAAAATTATCAGATGTTCTTTCCTTTACTACGCACCTCATCTATAATGTTTCAAGTGACGCTTGATAGATGGCATTGCTAGTCGTAAGTTAATGTACCAAAACCATATATCTACGAGTTCACGTGAGTAGAATCCGTCTAAACCGAGGACTTACTGTACTTGGCAAAACCAAATCCTTTTTGTTACTTATTTTGGCCTGAAATTGTAGGAATATTATAGAAAAGAATAGTCTATTTTTGTTTATACAATTGGAATGAATTTCCATTAGATTCTATACTAACTATAAGTTAATATAATACAAAAAGATTGTGTGCTCTTTCTAATGCAATTTTTGACTTCGACTCTCAGCTAAGTGTGTTAAGGGTAGGTTTTTATAAATAGTTTCTTCCTCCCTTCATATTTAAATGAGGGTATATTTTCTCTAAATTTTACATTTCTCATATCCATATTATTTTGTGTAGATAAATTCGTACAGCCCAGATGGACGTGGAGCAAAAAATAAGAAAGTAACATTTCCAAATTAATATTTCATATAATTTTTAAGAGTCTTGTTAAAATATTTAAAGTAATTTAATATTTTTTCCTTCATTCATATTTATTTTTTATTTTCATATCTACATAATTATTTCTTCATTAAATTAAACTATTTCTTCTAAGCTAATTATAATATTTCCATTCAGCCACAGTCTATTCTGATCATTTTGCTGAAAAATATTTCCAGGAGTCTTTGCAATATCGTATTTTACTATATTCTCCACAAAAATGCAGAAAGATAAAACCATTAGGAAGAAATTAGTCATTCATCATTAGCAAACTGCCCATAAAACCCGAAAATTAAATAAACAGTGTATCTTTTCAGGTAAACACTCCTTAAATATCCATTTTAAACAAAATTGTTAAAGTGAATTGTAAATAAAATTGAAATTAAAACAAATCAATTTTCAGAAAATTACTCTTCATTTAAGATCTAGCGTGTGGATAAAAATCCTGAGGTATAGCCATATTAAATACCAATTTCAAGTGTGAATAAAATTCATTAAATATTTTAGGATAAAGACCCAGGGACATACTTAATTGTAGGCTACACTTTTTTGGGGTGGGGCATATTAAACGCAAGGATTTATCAAAATTTCAAGGTTGAAAATTTTCACAATTGCATAATTTAATATTTAAATGAGAAAGGAAAAAGAGTAATTTCTAATCAAAGATTAAAAAAATTCAAAAGAGATAATAGCTTTGGCCTTAATATTGCAGTTATAAAATAGGTGTTTATGATGAAAAAGGAATTTCTGTTTACTTAATAATGGTTTAAAATATTTAAAATATATTTTGCTTTTCTTGGTTACATATTATATTTTGTGTTTTTTCTGCTGTAAATAATAGTAGTTTTTCTTGTGCTTTGTTGGTTCAAGTCAAGGATTTTGTTTGATATTCATACTTAAATTTAATATTGATGGAGTTATTGAAACAAATGTTATTTAACGTGTGCATCATAATATTTCTAGTGTTAAAATATTAATCCATTGTTTTTTGTTCTCCTTGTTTGATGGATTTAACAAGCTCATTCACTTTGAATTATGATATTAAAATAAATGTAATTTCATTATTTCACACCCATATTATTCTTGCTACAAATTAATATTCTAAGAGATCCCTACATACTCCTACATTATTATGTAGTTATTTATATTATAAGGCATATTGTTGAAACCTAAAGTTTACTTGAGAATGTGCCACAGCTCGCAATGCTCTCAGTAAAGCGAGTCACCCTAAGCTGACGTCATGCGCATAAACGGACGAGTTTTAGGGGCCGGACGGTTTCACCTTACTTCCTTGCACCACGGACCTGATTTTATTCACTCACAATGATGGCAGGGCTGTCTTAGGTGCCAGACTCACATTAACGCTTGACTACCATTGACGGAAAATTCAGGTTTCAAATCACAACCTGGTATATTGAAGGTGATTTCCCAAATTTTATTTTCCAACGTGGTTTTAACGTCCTTATTACAGGTGGATTTTCTTCAATCTAACTAACTCCTCCTTTACACCTTAGACTAGTAGTTATAGGAATAGTAGACCTCATTTCCTCCTTGTTCTTTTCGTTACTACAGTTCTAACATTTCCCTCTGGACTTCAAGTTGAAATATCTCAATGTAATTTCTCCTTGGATTTCAACTTTGGTGATCAAGTAAAAAGAAATATATATATATAATAATGCATTGTATGCATAATGAACAACTATGTTTCATATGGTTCAAGACGTCAGCCTCGCAATATATGTCAACATTTAAAAATATAGCCCCTAGATATTCAATCGATTGCTTGGAATTATAAATGGAAATTACTTGAGATGAACTATTATACTAAAATCCTTTTGAGAAGCTGCCATATTGAAACGTATATATAGATATAAAAATTATGCATATACGTTGTTTTACCCTGGTTCAAGGAATATCTCTGCAAAATTTAGTTAAAATTGGTCAACGTACTTAACAGTTATTGCGGAATAAATGTTGGGACAGTCAAAAGTTGGGAGAGACAGACAGATAAACGAAATGACAAATAGGTTAATTTAAAACAGAAACTCACTGCGCTCGGTCGATTAAATCATTCAATGACTCGAGTGTTGAGAGTACGACTAAAATTCATGAAATGACTGACCTGCACTCCGGCCTTAGACATGCACGTCAACGCCACAAAGATCTTCTCCTTCAGATTCAACCTGCATCCGATCCCCACCACCATAGTGGCAACAAGTCTGATCTGAAATCATATACCCTTTTTTTAGCACCGCGTTTTACTAACCGTTCGAGTTATACACTCAAGTAGCAATTACACTAATGGATTAGGAATTGGGAAGGTTGAATTTAAAGAAGCTAAACCCGAATTTGCGTATAGAGAGTGTGTAAAGCCATTTAGGAAAAACCACCCCCAGTCCACTCGACCGAGATTCGAGTCTTGATCTAACCGTCCTCGGTAATCTGGCTCAACACGAAACTAGTGCGTTAACCAACTACGCCAACGAGGCAGGTAACTAAATATATATATAATTTTTAAATTAAGAAATCTTAAGCTCATATTGGTTGGCCTATTTTATTTCATACACAACAAAAAGGCTTGCAATATGTTTTTAATTTTCTATACTTTTATGATCATCAATTTTATTACGAAATTGTATTGCAAAATATTACAAAACTTCTACGTTTAATTTTGTGACAGATACACAAATATACTAAATTTAAGTAAAATTAACAGTTTTTAAATAATTATAACTAAAATAATAACAAGATTACTTGATATAAAATATTTAATAAAATTAAGTTTTGCTCATAGGAATTTTAAAAAAAAGTTTACTTCTTATGAAACTAATATAAATACTGTATCTTTAAGTTTTTAAGAAGTAGTTTTGCGTACCGAAATGATGGTTTAATTTTTTTTATACAACATAATTTTTAGATTTAGAAAATACGTCATGGCACATAAATTCTTACATGATAAGGAAAAAATGTATGAATATTAAATACAATCAAAAGAAATAAGCTATGATTATGGACTTTAAAAAAAATTGAATTCCCAAAATCTAACGTATTTCAAGTCACGGTTTTTAAAATAACAAGACCAATTTTATTAATACCTATTTAATTATTTATTAAAATGAGTTTAAAGAAATTATATAATTAGTTGTAGCTTATTGATTACTTTTACTCTGAATAAAGTTCTTAATTTTTTCACAAATAATATTGTGGAGATCTTAATATATATATATTTCAAATAACTCTTACTCTAACTTTCCGTTTCACATACCAATATTCCAGAGATGAGGCAAGCCAAGCAGATGTACACAGTGCGAGAATCGAGCTCCCAAATTTTTATCTGTGTCCCAGTCAGACCAAATAAAATAGGCTCAAAGATCATCCAAAATATTTCAAACGCAGTTGCAACTGGATTCTGAAAAAAATAGGACGCGAAAGTTAATAAAGACAAAAGTTTTATCTTATATTGTATTATCCCCGATTTTATTTTGTCAATATATATTAAATATTTTATTTATAAGGAAAGGTATTTTAGCTTATTGAAAATATATTTAATTATTGCTTTTACTCAAATGTTCGAGCTTTTTTTAAAATTATTTCACGATGATTTTTTTTCCATGGATATAAACTGATTATTCTACTGTATCAGCTAATTATCAACTTAATCATTGAATGGCCAATCAGTATACTGCCATATAACTCCCTCCAGGAATTGTCTGCTCGCGAAACTTCCAACAATCACCTGAAAAACATTATGAAATAATACTCGTATTAGCTAATCAGTAGTTTTTTATCGCCTCGTTTTACTGCCCATTCGGGTTGCATGTATAAATACTAATTACAGTATTGTGCTAGGAATTAGGAAAGTTGAATTTAGAGAAAGTGCACTCGCATTTTATTGGAAGGGGAGTGGAAACCCGTTTAGGGAAAAACTACCCTCAGTACAGCCGACTGGGATTGAATTCCAATCTTCCCATCTTCGGCAGTCTAATTCATCACAAGAGTAGTGCCTTGGACTAACCACCAAAACAGGTATGATGGGTGTTATATTAAGAGAAAGTGTACATGCATTTGTGGAAAGCCCTTTAAAAAATCCTTCAGTAACTAGATCGGTATGCGAGCCCCGATCTTCCCGCTATCGGGAATTAAATTTATTTCAAGAGTAACGTAGTATTAACCTGATACGGGTAGCTCCCAATCATCCCGGGTAATGGAAGCGACCAGTTCCACGGATAATCCACATGTTTAGTAAAACAAGAGATTGTAGCACATTAAATTTAAACTAGTACTAGCCTATCGTGATTGCGTTTGTGAACACATCATTACATTTCATGCACTAAGATAGTAATAAAAACACTTTAAATCAAAGTACAGTATATTAATCAAAATGAACACATCACTTAAAAAGTTTGAATTAATTAGTATTCTGCTTCATTACGGATGCTTCCTTTTTCCCTTTCCCGCTATGTATTTTCCTATTTTCCATAACATCCGTTTGTCAGATAGGAGCGTGTCATCGTCCTCTTCCAGATAATTAAGCAGGTTATGAGCCCATTTCAGTTCAGTACCCGTTGCATAAACTTTTTGTTTCTTTGACCATTATCTCTTCCTTGGGGACTTACTGAGTAAAACAATCGATAGTCCTTTGTTCTTAATCAACGCAGCGTTTTTCAAAAAACCTATCCCTTACTGTTGGCGATGCGACGGTTAAGCCGCAAAGTAGATAATCCACGCGCGGATTGTCGCGAGTTTACTGTAATTAGTAGATTTAACTTTTGAATCGCATTAGTTTTATGATCGTGGAGGGGATACCACGTGGCAGGTGTTGAAAGCTCATTGGGATGGTATGTTCCTAGCCCTCGTCAACCCGTCAACGTACTCCTGTCAATGGAAGGATGTTGGTAGAATTGATGAATTTATGTAAACAAAGGCAATCAGAACCAAGCAGTGGGCCTCCTCGTAATGGAACCTGGGCAGGAAGAGTTTCTATCTTGCTCCGTAACGCTGGCTTTTACCTCCTCCAAACCGTAGAGCCAAGTGGTGACGGGGGCTCTCCCGGTATGTTTTATAACAGTTATACTAGGGAGAGGGGGGAGCTAGGGAACATTTATCTCCACCTTTGGGTTCCCGACGTTCTGCCGATTATGGTATTATGTGTTTTACCTCTAGAAGAGTCTCTGGCTCGTGTAAGAGGGCATAGTAATATTATGCACAGTTACTGTGGGCAGCCATGGGTGAAGAGGCCTCCTCGGTCTATCAGAAAGCGTACTTATGTCTAATTGTTGAGTTCTGGACCTCCCTCCCCTTCAATGCTAGCCAATAAACTAAGAAGGGGTGCCAACTAACACAACCTCTGGATGTGTGTGTGAAGAAGTGAGAGAAGTGGAGGGGTTTACTCTTTCTCTGGAACATTGGTCGATGACCCACCCACCGGTAGAGGAACGTCGGAATATGGTCGTAGGGCCCTAATGTCAATTTTGATGACGCTAGGTATTTTTTTAAATAGCTGATTGTTTTGATACTAAGGGACAAGGTCAGGTATGTCCCTGGTTGAGTGCTGCATAGGTTCTTAAGGAACCTGTCGGTGGCTATATATGAGATTTTAGGAAATGGACAAATATAATAAATGTGACCGAATAATTATTTATTTTTAACAAATACATACACATCACAGGTAACATTAAACCTATAGTTCTAGAACCTTCATGGAAATTAGCGATATTTACTCAAGCTGCAAATGTAATTTGAATTATTTAAATTTGAAAGAGTGTGCCACGAGTTTGACATGCATTCTCTAAATAGCCTCTCATCAGCAAGGTCAAGGTTATCTAGTAAAATATCCCTCTGATAGTAAACCTTAATAATTTTTTTTAAATTTCCGCTTGTGAAAGTCTGATTGGCACTTACATCCTCGATCTCCCAGCCTTGTTGTGTCCAGTGGTGAAGACACATGAAGGCTGCGGCGATACAACCAAGAGGACCTGCTCCTGCCAGTCCTATCTTCTCGCTGCCCAGCACAGCAAGGACACCTCCTCCCAGCAACATCAAGATCCTCAGTGGGACTGCGAACGGCTGAGGAGTTCACAAGAAACAATAAACATCCGTTCAGAATCATAATGGTAGGAGTTTTATTGAACCACGTCTCCCTTATCATCCAGGAATATACGCGTTTAATTAAACTAATTTAATAAGAATGATGAAGGTAGAGCTTTAAGGAAATGTACAAGCATTTTCATGTGGGGTGAGGGATTAGGTTTACGGTCTCATCACTGTCAAACTAAACGAGCTTGACATTTAGACTGTGTTGTGTGCGGGTTTTGGTAAGTTTTAAGAACCCAAAAGCATTCTCAAAGGCCAGTTTCTTGGTCAGACTTGGCACGCCTCCAGTGCAGCGCTATACTAAATACAAGATGACCAGAGTTTAGGTAGGTGTCGTCTTTTATTTATTATAGCACCGCACTTGAGACATACTAAGGCTGACTGAGAAACTGACCCTAAATGTATCGTTTCAGCCTATATGCATTATTTTAACTGAATTGTAAGAGAAAAGAGGGAGAGAAAAAGAGAGCAATAAAGCTAGAAAAAAGAGAAATATACATATTTAGCTGACTGTTAATCAGTTAACAGATTGTTCTCTTCAGAGCAACAAATATCTGATGAACTCAATTTTCTAGTTTAGTATATTACAATCTTAATAACATTTAACATTCTGGTTGTTAACTAGCTAGTCTTGTTGGTAGTAATGGGGTGGATAGTTAAGAGTAAGTACAATTACATTAGCATAGAAAAAAGATTGAAAAATCATAGCCATAAATCCCATGTTTAAATAAACCATAAATCCCATGCTTAAAATAAACCATAAATCACATGTTTAAAATAAACCATAAATAAAATGTTAAAAATCAATGTGATATACCACGCGTGTACAACCAAACTGATAAATAACACTTATAAATCATGTGAAGAAAACCATAGTGATGCATCCCAAGTATGGGATCATAGTCAAAATCCCATGTGGGAATTCACAGTCATAAATCACACGTGAAATAAAATGATAGATATCATTTATAAAAATCAAGGTGGAACACCCCATGCATTAAATCAAAACGATAAATCACTTGTGGAAAATCACTGATATAAAATCAAAGTGATACATTTTTTGTGCAAAATCTCGTCAGTACATCCGAGCGAGATTCAAACCTTGACATCCCATGTCAATACCAACACATTCTTTTATGATTTATGAGTTTAACGCATTAGACCACCAATGTCGGGGTAGTTATTGTCATCCATGTAAAGGATAAGGAATCTGAAAGTAATCATTTAAACATTGATGATTTTTGGAAAGGTGACGTTAAAACCTCCTTTAAAACATTGTTTCTCATAAGCTTGGGAGTATTTAAGTTTATAAATAACCAAAAATGATCATTCACAAATTTATAGAACCAATTATCTTTCCTAAAAAACAGTAAAGACCCAAGCTTTTAGCTTTCCTTTATTCTAGATGAATTCTGAAAAAATATGTGTAATAGCTTACATCATGTCTTTCAGGAATATATTTAGACATATATCCCCAGATAACTCCGAAAGCAATTCCGCCAAATATAGACAATGGCCCCTGTATGATCTGAAATGTAGTAGACTCTGAAACAAGAAAAAATAGTTATGGTTATGATAAAATAGATAAACTCCTATTATTTCCCTGGGAAAATTTTAAAACATTTTATAGCTTAACCGATCAATGGAATGAGAGATAAAACGTTTGTACGACATCATATATAAGATGTGTCTACATAGAAACAAAGCTGTAACATTATTATTTTAATTTTAAGCGATTTACATAAATGGATGATTGTTAAAAAAAAAGGTATTAGTGATATCTGAATGGGTCAGGCACCTTGACTCAGTCATTAGAGTATCTGCATACTCAGCTAAGGGTCCTGAGTTCCATTCCCAGCATGACCGAAGAATTATCATTGATGAAAATAGGCGTTTACCCTCGTTTCACATTGATAAATTAATGGCCTGGGATTTAATGCTGTGCCTATCCAAGTCTAAGATAGATTCTAAGGCATATGAAGCTACGACAGGCCTAGCAAACTGGTAGTGGAAAAATATGACGAATAAAAAAAAATCGACCCAGGCCATAGACTGGAAACAGTAATGGATGNAAGTAAAATCAGGGAAACTAGTTAATCTAGTTCAGAAAGGAACGTTCAATTGTAACTATTCATTAGTCAGCTAAACATATCTAGCCTATGCCATACCTCCCGAGGAGAAGAGGAAGCTCTTGATGACGCCGAACACTGCGACGGACGTGCCATCGTCGATGGCGGAGATGGCTATGACGAGCGTCGGTATCCCTTTGGACACGCCGTAACCTTTCTCCCGTAGTTTGAAGAGGCAGGGAACGACCACAGCGGGAGATACAGCCGCTATGATGGCACTGGACAGAAAATGATCTCTCCTGATAACACTAGACAACACTCCTCAAGAAAATGGGCAGCAAAGAACACTCCTGATGGCCTTTAACATCAAACAAACAGTCCCTGATGACCCTGGGCAGCAAACAAATTCTCCTTATGGTACTGGACAACACTTCTGATGAAAGTGGACGTCAAGTAACTATTCTGACAGACCTGAGCAGCAAATAATTTCTCCTGGTGGCACTGGAAACACTTCTGATGAAGGTGGATGGCAATAAAATATTCTTTGAGAGACCTGGGCAGCAAATAAACTCTCCTGATGGTACTTGACAACACTCCAGATGGCACTGTACAACACTCCTGATAGGAGTGTACACATAACAAATTCCCCTGACCAACAACAATCAAACACTTGAATTCTATTCCCGCACCCATGTATAATATTTTTAGCATATATAAACTCTCTTTATTATTTGTTTAAGGTCTGATCAAAAATAGAATGGTATTTAAATGCACTTCTTGCTTGTTGGATTGTTGGTACAAATTTCAGTATTTATAGAGAATTATAAACCAACCGTAAACATCTGATTTAGACAATCCTTCAGATGCGGTCCGTTCATCGACTCAATCACAGTAGCTCAACAGAACAGTGTTTAATATGTCCGAATTAAGGTATAATTTCAAATAAACAGCATATGAATAGATTGCACTTATTATAATTGAATCCAAACACTTTTATACAATAACCGATTAATGCTCGTACAAGAACTGACAATCAATGATTTACACTAGCACATCATAAATAAAAAGAATTATCTTGTTTAATTTCCAACTAAATGTTCTAGATTCACTTGAAGATAGAATGATAAAGAAGAGTGAGAAGATTAAAAACATAATGCAGCTTAGTAGGTTGGCATATAATATCGGCCTCTAGAATCAGGGACCAGTGTGATAGTCGCTCGTCTACACGTTACTTGAGAATATTACGTTGGCGTCATATACGAAGGATTCTGGTAGGAATAAATGTTTAGAAAATACAAACATATACATTTTTGCAGTAAGCATTGATAACATTTTACTCAATATTATTTGACCACTCCTGTGATCTAGTGGTCATAGATCCGGTCTACAAATCCAGAGTTCCGGGCTCGATCCCTGGTGCTTTTAGAATGTTTCTGTGCATCCGTGGATTTGGGATGGGGTCAAATTCAGCCTCACAAGAACAAATTATGAGTTACTTGAATAAATAAGTAGCAGCTCCTATCTATAAAACTGAGATTAACTAACTGCTGGAGGGTTCGTTGTGCTGACCACATGACACCCTCTATTCGAAAATGTTGGTTCTATCATCGCTAATTGCGGCGGTCACTCTATTTCTATAGCTCTTTTTAAGACTGATGCAATTGAATTTTTTCTTAGTTTTATTTAATAAATATTGATCATATCTATGAAAAGAGATAGATGCGGGTAACATTAGTTTTCTTATAAATTCGTAAAAATAGATCTAATAACAATTATATATAAAAATTCTATTTTCATAACTATTTAAAAAAAAGGGCATTTTAATAAAACAACAATATCTTTCGAAAGCCATTTCCTAGCGTTCAACTGAACATATTTAATTTTATTAAAATAAATAAAGTAGGCCTATTTACTTCGAAGATTATCATAAAAAAAATTACAAATTTTCAATAGCAAAGCCGCAATATTAATAATCTACGTAATTTAGCGAATGTTTGGACGCATTTAAGAGAGAATTCCCGATGTCACAAACTTGAAGGAGATGTATTTTATTTATAGGTTTTGAGCTTTAGATTTGTAGAAAAATAACAAAGCGTTTGAACTTAGGATGTACTACTCTACAAACCGTGTGACTAAAAAAAAGTTATAAAATCTACTTAGGTGATTTTTAGCTCATTAACTCATTAAATTTTAAAATTTAAGGGTAATTTGTGTACAAGCTCCATACAAACCTTGAGCCAATACACTACTTTAAAACTATTTTAATCTATAAAATCACACAGCTACACAATACAATAATTTAATACGGAGCTAAACGCATGGACTTGGTATAAATACTACTTTTCTTTATATTTTATCGGGCTGGTGTTATAACTCTGACTTCTCTGTCAACGGTGATCAAGTGCCATGTGAGTGTAAAACTCCTTTGAGTACTTGGTCACCTCCATATTAAACTAGTTCTCGTCTTTCCTAGCCCCTCGTCTAGAGGACGGTTAAGTCAATGAAATGTTAATAATCTGTCTTGTAGTTTAATTATTAGTCAACTAATGGATTTCTCAAGTGGCTGTTAATTAACCATTGTTATCATTCCCCTAGAACAAAGTAGTAATGGAGTCTTGCGGTAGATATAATAGATTGCAATGTATTAGTTATCCATCCAGGACTGGACGTTATGAGTTGCCGTAATAGCGATGAACCCTACTTAACTACTGCTTTGTGGTATATATAATCTAATTTTTACAGGGAAAGCCTTTCAGAAAATATCAAAATATGTTTTTGCAGCCAAAATTGATATCATTTAACTATTTTACTAGTGTTATTTTATAGAATTAATATTTATCTTAAGTGACTGCTGCCGATTACATAAACCTAACATGAAAACCTTCGAATACGTGAAAATAGATACAGTCTATTTTCTAACTGTTAGATAAGGTATTTCATATGGAAATTTAACTGTACATTAAATATCAACTCTGAGGGAGCTGCAGATCTTATGAAGGAAAGCTTTTTATCTTCATTCTCTTAATGCTGATTTTTGTCAAATCATCTGTTTTACAGTTGCTATGAAGGACAGGATATATTTGGAATTTCTTCATTTGTAAACAATACGGTTTGAAGACAGTTGACAACCTTCTTTTTACGTTCCCTCTACACCTTGGAGAGAAAGTATTGTGATCGTAAAAAAACAAACGAACTAAGGATTTTGATAAATGTCGACGTTTCATGACCCCCTGAAACAAAATAAGTTGTTTTCGTAATGACGTCTATCTATCCGTATCTCGGGCTGGACCCGAACCTATTTTACCGATTGGGCTAAGCTCGTTATCTGGGGTTTTCATAAGGTTCTCCCCGAGGCGTTTATGAAATCAGATATTCAACCCTAAATTTAAGGGTAGTTTACTGAAGGGCAAAAAGAGAAAAAAAAAATATTTTCTCAAAATTCGCTCTAATGATTTCGATTAAATTTCATATCTAGACACTATTTATCAACATAAGTTTGTTTTAAAATCTTATTTTATCATGAAAATGAATTTGAGGTTATTTTAAATAGGGAAAATTTCCTTATTTTCATCATTTATCTGCAACTATTTGAGATACGAAATAACTCATCTTTGTAAAGTTGTAACACTATTAAAAAAGAATATATTTTACCTGAAATATATTTTTATAAAACTAATATTTTCTGAGCTGTAAGCAAATAAATATACTTTTTAATTCAGGTCTTTGAAAATGAATTTGATTCTTATCCTCTTTGGTGGACAAATATGTTTTTTCTGTCCTCAATGTTTCTGTAACAGTGTTCCTAATGCCATAAAAAAAAGTAACAGTGCATATTATTTTCATTTATGATTTTTGATGTTTTGTTTCTACAACAATGTATAGACCTTTTATATTTTGTTTCACAAATCATACCGAGTTTTTGGATAAATGTATATTTAAGATAGAAAGTCTTTGCAGTGTGCCGTACTAATTATTTTCTTTAGACGATGTGTACACCTTAGTCCTGAAGCACTAAATTCTGCAACACTTAAATTTTTTTAAGGGTGATTTTAACTTTACATAATTTTCTTGATACGTCGACAACCCTTGGGGTATACTACTTTATTTTAATAAACACACACTATGGAATAAATACAACACACATTTATAGTTAAAACTGCCAATGGGTCTGTTGAGGATCCAACCAACCCTCGGGTTGAATACTATTGATGCATTATAGTATATTTAGTCTTAATAATACTAAATGTTGGCTGGGAAAATTATTTCTAAAATATATGCACATCATAATGGCACTCAAAAGCGTTTTGGCGTAAAGATAATATATAATAGGCCTATAACATTTTTACTCCGAAGTTCAAAGAATATCTAAAAAATTCAAAATACTCAAAATTCGAATTAATCATATTCATGAGTATCTAGGGAGCAAGTGCACAATAAATCAACACCTTCAACATATGTTAAATATAAACACACACATGCAGAATATGCTATAAAAACACAAACATACAAACTATATAAATACACGAAAAAACAAGAAAAATTTAAAAACAAAATATAAGAACTCGGAAAAAATTAATATACGATAATTTCAGACTTAAATCAGTCACTTAGGTAGTTGTATTGTCTCACGGTAGGGATAAAAGCCGATCCAACATATCCCCTATTCTAGGTATAGCCCGTTTGTGATAGGGGCAGAATCCCCCTTTTCTCTTTTTCTGTGTGACAATAGCTCTAAGTTTTTTAAACATTTTTGGCAAATGTTATGATTTAATAAACATAGTTTAGCTAGTTTTGAAATGAGTACAAACTCGAAAATAATTATCAATGGATAGGCTCCAAATTATCCAAATATTTCCTTCTAAAGTTTGAATTAAACTTTACTTTTTTACCATTGATTTAAATGGGAATTTGATTGGGAATTACAGTGGGTTTGAACTACCTAATTTTTGTAACTAACCAATGTCAAACTAACGAGATTTTTTTGTCCATACACACCATATTAAGTAAATCAATGATAAAACCTTTTCTGCCAACCATGGTTACGACAGAGTACCAATAAAATAAAATAATTTATTCAGCAGATATTTTTGAAAATGTTAATGTTATGATTGCTATGTGAAATCTGTTTTATATTTCAGGGAGGACTTACCATGTGATAATAATATAGCTACAGCACTGTTGCTGAATAATTAGTATTCAGTTCTCTTAGAGAGCTGCGACAGGCCTAGATCAAGCCGGTAATGGAAAAAAAAATGACTTTAATAAAAAAACCGACCCAGGCCACAGGTTGGAAACAGTAATGGATGTAAAAAAAAAAGTTATTTCATAGATGATTTTATAATGTTTCCAGAAACTTTCACTTCGAAATGATTTCCAATTTCGACCATAATCATGTATTCAATATGCCCATGACTCGCTCTAAAGCTAATGATAGCCCCCGCTAACAGCAGGAGGGTGAAGTAACTTATCAGGAGATAGGAAAGAGAGAATAAACAAATAAACAATCTTGTCCAAAGCTGAAACTAATTAGTTGATTAAGCTAAACACACTTTACAACACTTTGAATTGCGTAAATTATCTTTCGGCGGTTGATGGCTTTGTTTGAACTCGACTATTAAAACCATCTACTGTTTGAAAACTTGATGTAATAATCAATAATGTATTATAACGTTGAATTATAAACGATAGCTCCGGAGTCAATCAATCATGCGGTTTTTCTCAAATATCCAATGACAAATGAACGTAAATCCAAATCACGTGAATTGTAATATAAGAAAAAATAAGAGTGTGTGAAAAATAAACCCGATATCGAATTGATTAAGGAGAGAGTAACGAATGATTGATCCATGGATGTTGTTCGCGGCTCACCGATTAATTATTTATTAGATTATTAATGCGATCAGCGATTGTGACTTTTCCGAGTGATAGCGACTAATCCTGAATTGATTGTCGAAAATACCGAGCATGATCTGTGGCGGGGAGTGGAGTTTTTGCCAAAGTCTTCCTTAGAAAAAATTGTTGTCAGTAGAAATAGAAGTTATCATTATCACTCACTTCAGTGGTCGAAAAGTCTACTTTCATTTAAGACTGGCCTGTAGAAGACGAGGCGATCAGGGTTCGAATTCCGGTCTGGTCTATTGAGGGTGGATTTTCCATACTTGTATTTTATTATGTTTAGGGTACATAGTTTTTTTTAAATATAAAGAACGTTTATGGACAGATATAGTGACATTTCACGTGTGAATCAAGTCACATTTCACGTCCCCGTATAGCCACATGCTGCTTTTTTTAGCCAGAATTATTTGTCGTTCCACCTCGAACAACATTTACCTTAAACATTAGACAGTTTGAAATAGGAGAATTGATAACTAACTATTGTAATAATATAATACAGTGAACAAGACCAAGACTTATAACAGTTTAATGACTTAGTAATTTATAGTATTCCATCACAAGTATAGATGATCCTGGTTCGATTCCGGGTGGTGCTGAGAGAGATATTTACTAAATTCAGACGGGCTTGTCCTTTTATCCAATTAATAAATACCTCGCCAGTAAGGTTGAGCATGTATTATTTGTAATACCATAAAAAAAAAAAAGTCGAATTAAAAATCTATTTTCGAAGAATGTGTTACAGATTCTGGCAAAAAAAAAACAAAAAACAGCGTATTAGACGGTTACAAGATTTCTTTAATATATTTATAGTCTAACACCATAGTTCAGTCGACGGCATGTCTGTCTGCTGGGCTCAGGGTCTTGGATTTGATTCCTGGCATTACCGAAAAATGTATCATTGGTGAAATGTGGGTTTACCCTTACACAATGATGAATTAATGGCTGGGGGCTGGATGTTGTGTCTGTTCTAGAATTGAGTTAGTTTATAAGTCGTATGCTGATCTAATTAGGAGGTTCATAAAGTGCAAGTTTAATACCACAAATAAATAACAATAAATAAATATGTTAATATGCCAAGTCATATGCTCTGTAGATGACATATTTCATATGTATTATCAATACCTATTAAATATCGCACGTAATATAGTAAAATGTGATCAAAGTTTAGCAGGGTTGCCTCAAACATAATTTTATACCCGGGCGAACTTTTATTCCGATGGCTACTCCGCTATCAAATGAAATTGGTTCAAATATTGTGTTATATAATCGAAAATGAACTGATAACCAACACAAAATTTAATGAATGCCCAAACCTGTTGTTTTTCTTGAATATTGATAATCGTAATTTAATTCAAATTATATAAAAACATTCTTTATACTTTGCTGCAGGCCTAATTAACCACAAAAGGTTGTGTGCATTAGAATTTACCTAAAGAAAATTGAAGAGAAAAAATACCAAATAAAATTCAGATCCTTTAATTTATCAATTTTTAAATTATAATTATAGTTTTTAGGGCATCAGTGCTGATATAGCAGCCTCACAAGCCCTGTGATCTGGGTGATCAACTCCTTCACCCACTCCTAGTGGCGGTCTTTATGTTGACAAAAAAAAAAGTTTGTATTTTATAAATGGTTCTTATAATTTTCTGTTTAGAATTAATGAATAGAATTTAATAAGATACATCAACGCAGTTGGTAGCATGTCTGTCTATTGAGCTGAGTGTTTCGGGTTCGATTCCCGGTATGTCTGAAAGATTTATCGTTGGTGAAATGTGGGTTTACACTTACACAGTGATGCATTAATGGCTGGGGGCTGGATGTCATGTTTATTTTCTATATATACGGTAAATAATAATTCGTGTGCTGATATAATCAGTCGGTTCAGAAAATATTTAAAATAAACTAAAATAAAAATGAAGTGTATTAAAAAAATATTCTAAAGTTAACAAACCCAAGTAGGAACCCCCACAGCCAGGGCAGGTCCATGAGGAAGTGAGCCACCACGGCCATGACGACGCACTCGACCAGCCAGGGCACGAGGGCCAGTTTCAGCACGGTGGCGTACAGCTTGCGCAGAGCTTGAGGGTCTAGGTCGAGCCCCGCACGGGTCAAGATGATCACCAGCGAGATGTGCCTGTCACATACGTGCATACACATTGATTTGATTTATCAGATGTATGTTCAGGGCTGTTTTAGAGGCTTATCCGATTCCAACTCTAGAACAAACACAGCAATATCAGATCCTTGCGCCAGAATCCACAAAACTGTGCAAATCTACCCTGCAACTAGTATAAAAATGGCACAACCTTGCACCCAAGATTACTACGTCACCAAATACGCGATAATTCGCTCTCTCTTTGACTAATCAGTGCGAAGAATTTACTTGCAAAGTCAATGGCACTTT
>CABEEJ010000121.1:344192-361682 GCA_901482245.1 Timema douglasi
AAAAATGCAAAATATTACCATACTTTTTTCTTATATGGTCACAATTCAATTAAAATATATGCATTTTTTGGTACTTTCAAACAAAAATAATATGCTATTCAACATAAATTACTTATCTATATTCCAATTTGAATAAGCAAATCTGACAACTAGAAAAGTTAGTAGACAGGTATTCATACGTCAAGTTTTGTGAGCTCCAACTATCTCTTTGAATATATCATCAATACCGATACATAAATACTAATATAATCTACTTTGGTGGCCGCATGGTGAAAGGCGCTAATCTTGCAGTATATTAGACTACTCATGATGAGGAAAGTGAGGTTCAAATTTCGGTCGGGTTTACTAAGGGTAGTTTTTCCAAAATGATTTTACACTTTCCTTCCATGAAAATTCGGGCATTCTTCCTCTAAATATAACATTCCTAATCCCTGAAATAATTTAAGCCACAACTTGTTTTAATTTAGAGTAAGCTAGAGTGGTCAGTGGTAACAAAGATGTTAATTACCTAATATTGTTACAATTCACACTCATTTTTATACCTTGACATTTCTTCCATTACTATAAAACGAAACTAAATTAAATAAAACAACACACTGTGGAATATTTCTCTCGATCCAAGAATGTTTTATGTCCCTCCAAATCCAAAGACGCTATATGACTAATTATGACGTATTCGGCAGTCTATTTTTTCCTAATAAGATACCTTAGTAAAATACAAAACATATTATTTGCGGGTAACATGACACAAATTTACTAATTTACTAGTGCTATCTTTAGCACAGTGTCTTACTACTCGTTCGGGTTATGCGTTCATGTAATAATTACGCTAATAATTTTAACTTTTAAGGATTAGGGAGGCTATATTAAGAGTAACTGCACCAGAATTTGCGTGGAGGTAGAGTGGAAAACCAACATGAAAAACCACCCTCAGTACATCCGACGTATATTTGAGCTTTTATCTCCTCATTATCGGTAGTCTAGTGCGAGGGTGGCGCGTTAGATTATACGGCCACTGAATTGGGTTGGTTTACAATTAATTGTAAAGCTAACAAAATATAATTTCAGGGTACTTCAATTTTAGCCACACTAGGGAATCTTACTGAACTGACAGTTTCAATTGTTAGAGTTGATTCAAATTTGTATTTATTACCTTTATAATTGATAATACCTCAAAAGAAAGCAACAGTATGTTACTTTGGTTGATTTACCCTATTATGAAATCAAGAATGAAATTTACCCAATGAAGTCAAGAATCAAGTGCAGCAATATGTATTTGTATACTAAGGGTAGAAAACCCAAATTGAAGCTCAGTGATTGTCTCCAAGGAAAGAAAGGCTTGACATGAGTGTAATGGTAAACTGTTCCTTTCCTATAATATTCATTTGACCAACTTCACATAAAATTATGTAATGAGCGCGTGTATGTTTTTCGAATCTAGGGTTTAAAGTTGAATACTGTATGCGAGACTTTTTTTAAAGTTCAAAAATTATGAATCAAATATCCGAACCTATTATCTATGCTTTTAGTGAGGATAACTCCATCAAAATATAGTATTCTGAAAATTGAAAAATTACACCTGGACATGGGAATTGAACCCATGACCTTTGGCTTAGAACGACGATGCTTTAACCACTGAGATATCCAGGAATATTACCTTAATCAGGGTTATTCTTCACTCCAATTAAGGCAGAGGTTATGATGGACGTGCGGAAATCGTCGGCTAAAAATGTGTGATCTTAATAAATATCACACATTTGTAGCCGACGATTTCTGCACGTCCATTATAGACTCTGCCTTAAAATATGAGTGAATACTGACACTGGGAACAGGAAGATTCCTGGATAGCTCAGTGGTTAGAGCATCTGTGTACTAAGTAAAAGGTCCCGGGTTCGATTCCCATGTCCAGGTGTGATTTTTCAATTTTCAGTACAAAAATTATGTCGAGACTTGTTTGCTTTGGTAACAACCTACGAACCACACCTGATACAGCCCCCATTTATTAAATATCCTATTAAATCAAGATTTTTTGCACCACGTCTTACTACCCGTTCGAGCTATATACCTATTTTATAACTAAGCTAATGTGCTTAGGGATGAGAAGGACTGAATTTAGAGGAAGTGTACTGGTATTGGCTTAAAGGGGGAGTGGGAAACCGTTTAAGAAAAACTACCCTTGGTACATCTAACCAGTAGTTTAACTCCGATCTCCCCGTAATGGGTAATCTATTCTATTGATTGAGATGTCTTAGACCAAGTGGCCACCAAAGAGGGTTGGAATGTTGTGGTTTCGAAATATTCAGCTCACAATATGAAGCTCACTCACCTCAAGATGACCACAAACTCTTCGTAGTCATCCTCCACGTTGATGAGCCCTACATTCTCGAAGAGTATCCCGACCAGGAGCATACCAACCAGCGCTGGCAGGTTGACCAAGGTCATGAGCCACCCTCCCACGTGAGCACATATGCAGAGAAGGGCGAGGTTGAACACCTGCCCCCCGGGGGCGGCCGTAGAGCCCAGTATGACGTACACTATCCCCCAGGACAGTAGACAAAGTAGACATAGGGAGAGCACCCTGGCCAGACGCCGGTACGAAGGGCAGAACGGGCTGGGACACAGACGGCGGTACAGGGGTGGTTCCCACGAGGGGTATGTCGAGTCATCCTGGTGACACTTTTTGCACATCAGGAACCACCATGGCCTTGGAGAGAAAAACCTCATGTTAATTTGGGAGTGGATTATAAACATTATTATTTTCACCACGTCTTACTGCCCGTTCGGGTTGTAAGCACTTACGCTAATGTGTAATGGTACGGTGACTGTGAGCTGAAATTGAGAATCTACAGTTTAACATGGAATCCGAACCACGGTGGATGCCTGGCACTCCACACATTCACAAGTTGTGATTAATACACTTCTTGTCAGAGGTGGATTATAAACAGATCTTCGAGTATTTATGATAAGTACCATTTAGTGTTTTTTGTGCTACACACTTCCCTAACCGTTTGGGATACACACGTTTAACCCTGAAAAGTAGCATTCTTTCCTTGCCAGTAAAGAATAACATATATTTAATGTTGACTTTTTCATAATTTATGAGTCACGTAGAAGGAAATATTGAACCTCACTTTTTCTCACTTTCTTAAACTAGGGTACAATACAAATTGTGTTTTATATATTTATATATTTACGCTCCAGAATTAAAAGCTATCAGTGGAAAATAAGTAATTCTTAAAAGATTTCCCCAACAGGAGGTGAAGTTTTTGAAGGCAGTGAAAGTGACCTTAGCCGATTTAATTTTAATTATAGAAATTGCCCAAGTGAAGTGGGCCCTCCTTTGGGGCACGAGTGTGGCAGGAGCCCTCACGGCTGCTAATTGATCAACGCCCGCTGTCAAGCTATCATACATATCAGATATGTGTGTTAATCACTCGCGTTAAAACCATCAGCCAGAATGGACGTGTGATAAGTTCACGTAGTCAAAAGATATGGTGGTGAATAGTCAGACACTCCAACTCAATATTCATGATTAATATTCATTCTTTGAATTGTAAACCAGAATCAGAATTGAATAAAAATATACCCGAATTATTAATTTATGATCTTAAATTTAATTTAAATAATAGCCATTATAATCGTGACTAGGAATCGTAAAACTACCTGGCATATAAATACAATATATTTAAATCTAGAGCTGAAATTTAAACTGACCCACGTGAGTCCAGGGCAATTAGGTCATATATTAAACCAGTCAGGATCTGACCCAAGGACTTATAAAGCAGATACGATGCGTGCCGTTAAAACGGACTAAGTTATGGCCTTAACTTTTAGTCTACGTCATAGTGGAAATGTGTATGGTAAGCTGTCTGTCTACCTTTCAGGGTAAGCGGAATGTAAACCTCATCTAAGTACACAGGATGATCGGTGAAACTCTGAGGCTATACACCAGAATTTTCACAACCACTTATATAAATAAAACGTATCTAGTTTATCAAGTCGGGATATGACCCAGGATTCTCACCTAAAAGTTTGAAAAATATCAGTACATGATAAATCGAGAGGACTATGTCAATTTTGAATAATTCCTTAAATCTTGTCAACATATTAAATACAATTTTCATTTTTTTCCCTTTCTCCACACAAAATTCAACAAGACCAAATAAAAAAGTCTTCAAATATTGATATACATCAACATGGTTTCACAAGATGAATACCAATTTGCGCTTATTCATCCGCTGCAGAGCGCGATTACTATTTTTTTTTAAATACTACACAACAAATGCCGTTAGTGAGATAGGTGATACGCTGCTTGGTGAATAAACAATAAATGCACTTACTTTGGAGATTCTTTTTCTAAATATCTGATCTTTTCCGAGATTGAATCCACCGTTGAGTTTTTCTTGCTGGGTGATAGATCTCCATTAACACCTAGTTTGCCATTTTCTGAAATGTGATCAATTATGTTTAATTCGCCTTATACAAGCTAAGTTTGTTTAGCTAAATCTTTAGAAATCAAACAAAAATTAAATGTAATGTATCAATTAAAAGATGAATTGGATACATAAATTATTACATACCTTACAGATTCCAGAAATAGTGTTATTTTAAACTCTGATACACTTTCAGTTTCTTACAAAACTATTCTTTTATTTACCTAAAAATATGTTTAAGTGAAGGTAACGATATTAAATTATTGTATACATATTTTTTATGGAATAAAAATATTTATGTTTAATACTAAATAATACTATATACATAAAGTTTGATAAAAAGGACAGCTAGGAATGTTAAACTATCGTAAAAATTGATGTTGCCTAATATAGTATTAGAGTAACCCCAAAGTTAATATTATTACATTAAATTTGTCGAAATTTTCATAAAATATTTAGTCAAGGTGCAACAAATCTATTTACAGATTTCTATAGTCAAATAGGAAAATGCCCTCAAAGGAATAACACAAATAATTATCAAATAATTACAGAGCCAACAATTGATTAACTCATAAAGAGAGATCTACTTTTAGCACTATTTTATTTTTTAAAAAAACATTTTTTCTACTATACAAATTTTAAAGTGTATTTATTATATCTATAGTTGTAGTGAAAAACTAATATGCATAGCTATAAAGTATTTCAATTTAGGCAAAATAAATTATAAGCTTATTCATTTGTGGACAATGATTTTTCCTTATATCCAAACCCCTTTAATAATTTCATGTCTATAAGTTTTAAAATAATTATGATAAGTGGGAGCTGTCTACAAACTAAAGAACCACCAAAATTTGATAGTAAATTAGCCACAGTATCAATTAATCTCGTGACACATGATTATAATATTGTAGTTTTATAATATTGTAGTTTTAATGCACATTTTCTAAACAAATTAGTTGCATAGCTTAATTATTTCCTCAAACGGTACTCCTCATATTATAAACCTAGACATATTGCTTATATATCTACTAATTGGGTAGGGGGCTCACCCTTTAACATATTATAAATATATTTATCAGCATCTCATCCCCTAGAAAATGGGAATTAATTCCCTAACCACCCGTCAAAACGGCCGTGAGACGGTGGGGATATAGGGGACGTGAGTTAGAGCATGTTTTCACAGTTTTTAAAGCAAAAGACTTTTTTTTTTGCTAAAATATTTTTATTATTATTAGCACCGCGTCTTACTACCCGTTCGGGTTATAAGCACTTACGTTAATATGTAATGGTAGGGTGATTGTGATATGAAATGGAGGACCTACAGTTTAACGTGGAATCCGAACCACGGTGGAGGCCTGGCATTCCTCACATTCACAAGATGTCTTGTCAGAGGTGAAGGAAGGGTTTGGTAATCAGATAAATCTGTGCTGGGACCGAGGATTGAACCCCGGTCGCCAGCACAGAAGTCTGACACCTTACCCCTAGACCACCAGGTCACTGACTTGCTAAAATAAATAAAGTATTGCTCCAGTGGAAAAAGAGTTCAATTTTCTTCAGATGGTGACATCAACAGTTGTTGAATATATTTCATGAGCTGAACGGCATTAGATGAGAAATTTTTTAAATGAAGAGAGAAAGTTATCATTAAATTTCATGACAACCTTGATAAATATTCAAGAACTTTTGAGGTCACAATATGAAAGAAATTTAAACTCTATATTTATATTGGAGCAATATATGATTTATTTTGGCTAAATAAATGTTTTGCTATAAAAACTACGAGAACACTAAAGTTAACTCGTGTTCTCTACCCCATCACCTTAAGCTACTGGCACGGAACACATTTGTATGCTTTATTAAATGTTTGGAATGTATTAAAGCAGTGGTTCTCAAAAGGTGGACCGTGGACCCCCGAGGGTCCGTGAGCTGTCACTAGGCAGTCCACGAAAACCACAAAAATTTAACAAAATAAAAAGTTAAATTAATAATTAAGCAGCAGTAGGCCTAATCTCAATCAATAAAAAGCTTCCCCTCCTCCTCACCCACATGCGCAGTGCTTACTCCGCATCCCAAAGGCGCTTCCCCTTCTCGTCACACACCTGCGCAATGCTTACTGCGCATCCCGAAGGCGCTTCCCCTTCTCGTCACACACCTGCGCAGTGCTTACTGCGCATCCAAAAGTGGTGTCCCTTCCTCCTCACACACCTGCGCAGTGCTTATTGCGCATCCCAAGGCCACATGCATTCGGATTTTCGAGTCAAAGTGTCTATCCTTCAGCCTGCTCTTCAAGAAGTGATGGAAAAAAAGACGGGTTTCACTTATCTCAATGATACTAGACCCAAATGAATAAACTTTCATGTAGGCCTAAATAACCTTTTTTTGTGTGTTAACTAGAGCTAGTGTTAAAATAAAAGTATGTAAAAACACACTTGAATTGGATTTACTGTGCCAAATTCTCGGTTTTGTAGGAATTATTAATATGGTGTGTGTGTGCGCTATTTTCTATACATAGAATGAATTAGCCTATATTAGAATGATCAGAAAAAACGGGGTGGTACGTCGATTTTAAAGAGCCTCTTGAGGGGGTCCTTGACTGGTAGGTATTTACGAACCACTTTGTTAAGGCATGCTCATTGATATTTATTTCTTAGAAGGGAATATATCTTACCTTGCGGGTAGTTTGAATAATGACTATAAAGGCTCAAGGTATCCGGGGTCTTGCCAGTGAGAGTTGATTTGCGAGAGTTGTCTGCATCTGTTCATCGACAAAACAATGGCTTTTAATCAATTATATGCCAGTTTAATGGGGTCACGTTTTACATTTTGAACTAGCATCAATATTTACATATTTACAAATGAATATACCAATATTAAGCAGCCAGGCAGATATTATTTTATATTTGACTAGCTGCTGCCCGCGACTTGGATAAGGATTCATATCATGATACGGATATAATCACTTTTTGTTCACATCCGCGTATTAGTTGACTAATTTCAATAAAAAACGTTTATTGTAACATAACTATAATAATTACATATATTGTCTCACGGACTTTTTTGTTCACGTTAGTGAGAACGTTCAAAATGTATAGTATTTGTTTTATGTAATACCAATAGTTTTTGCAGTGCACGCGGAGAAAGCATATTTTTAGGCAATTTTTTATACCTTGTGTAAAACTATCGACATTTTTATGAGGAATAAATTAAATTTTCAAAATAAAATATAGGTTATGCCACTCGCTGATAATGTAGCTTTATATTGGTGAAATAATTTTTAAAATCGGTCCAGTAGTTTTTGAGTTTATCCATTACAAACAAAAAAACAAAAAATCAAATTTTTTTTCTTTATAATATTAGTGTAGAAGTGTGGATGGAGATAGGTGACACCTTCTCATAAGTAAAGCAATTGAAAACTAATCCACATTATAATAGACCGACAGAATATATTGTTATTATATTAATAATATATATTAATACCCACCTCAATGGCCACATGGTCTAAGGCGTCACTAACGCAGTATACTAGACTACCGAGTACAAGGTTAGAATTTAGGTCGGGTGTAAAGAGGATGGTTTTCCAAAATGGTTTTCCACTTTCCATATAAGCAAATGTGTTTACCCTTATCTAATTATAACCTTCCTCGTTCCTAAAACCATCATCGTAGCTAGTACATAAGTGTATAACCCGAACCGGTAGTAAGACGTGGTGCTAAAAATTATATATATATATTTATTAATATTAAATAATATTGATCTGATGAATAAACTGTGGTTGTTTTTGAATCTGATGTTGTTATGGAGACCAGATTTAAATATTTGACACCACTGTTCACTCATTTGTGTCAGATTAACTTAGTATCGTGTATTATTTTATCAAGCCTATCTAGATAATATGCTGTACATAAAATATATTGTCCTAAAATATAATTAGAATTATCAACCCATTTTTGGTTTAGCCACGAAAATACGAGACTTTTTTGAGTGCGTTTATAAATGTTCCAGTGGGACCAAATTAACCATCGTAAGTCAAACAGTACATTAACTTAAGTTAAACAAATGTTTTTCGTCATTTATTTGGACAGCTTCGGACCATACTTGAGTCTAATTGTATCCACTCTCCCGGCGTCCCTGTTTGACCATTCTTCTTCTTATTATTATTAGCACCGCGTCTTACTACCCGTTCGGGCTATACGCACTTACGCTAATCTGTAATGGTAGGGTTATTGTGAGATGAAATGGATGACCTACAGTTTAACGTGGAATCCGAACCACGATGAAGGCGTAGATTTCCTAACATTTGAACATTCTTAAAAAGGCTCTCCTATATATATATATATATATATCTTATAAGTTTTTTAGCACCATACTTTATTAACTGTCTGCGTTATACACCTATGTAATAACTACGCTGATGAGTTAAGGATGATTTAGTTTGACCCAACCGGGACTCTAATCCAAATATATCCATCATCGGCAGTCTAGTATATTAAAGTAGAGACGCCTTAGATCATGTGGTCATCTAAGTAGGTTATAAGAATATTTATTTTTGGCCAATGAATGCTTGTGAGAGATAAAAATAATTCGTGGGTACAGTTTAAATAAGTTCTGACTTACTTGGAAACAAGCCACACCACTGGTAATTCTATATGTATAGACACATACACACTCACGTGCGTGCACGCACACACTAACCTGGATGGTTGCTGTACAGACTAATGTTGTCGTGAGGGTTGCGCAGAATCGACCTGCGCCTGCCGTCGTTCTGTAACAGATCTACCGATAAGGTGAGCTGCTGAGAGGGCTTTCGGTTCCCTTCCATAGCCCAATCCGTCGCGACGCTGATCCTCCGGTTCCGGTCAGCGTCTCCGGGAACGTACGAGAGTTTACGGGTCTCAAACACTGGGTCTGTGGCGATGCTCACTCGACGTCTGGGCGCTTCCGGTTCCTGAAGGTAGTCGGTTGACATGTCTGCAATTGGTATGTTCTGGTTTTAGTCATGAGCTATAATAATACTCCACTAAGGACTCTCCCTATGACGTGATCAACGTCGATTGCGTCTTTGCAATTCATACCTTGCCCAACTACCGCTAAGAAACTATGGTTAGATTCCGGTCATGAGCATTTAGGTTGGTTTTTCCTTCATTGGATTCTCATTATGGATTTACAATCCTCTCTAGACGTTTATATATGAGTGAATTTCCTCATATATATAGGCCTATTCTATTATGCACTGCAATAGTCACGTGATATAAGTTATGATACTTGCGAAATACTGGATTACATACCAGTTAGAGCCCATGGTTTGAATCTCAGCTGGGTTATACAGGGTTGGTGGATTACGATGTTTTTTTGATCCCTTTTGATTTTACCATTTCCACTCCATGCTAACATGGATATAATTCCTCTAAACTAACTTCTTCCCACTTCTTGGTTTAAATAATTGATAACACTTGCTATGAACGTATTAAAAATAAAACTTAATAAAGTGGGCGAGTAGTGAAAAGGTAAAAGAGAAATATACAAAAGTTTGCTAGAGGGAAGATTCTTAAAGCATCTTGTGAAGTAATGCTTTTTAATTTAATCTATGTTTCAAACCCCGATCTGCATACAAAGTCTCGCATGTTACTTCTCAACTAGCTTTGTTGGTTACATCGTATGATTATTTCGATAAAATGCTTATATATGTTGACAACTTTTAGCCCTCTTCGTTGGTTGAATGGTCTAAGGCGTCACTCTCACCAAAGACTGAACCGCCGATGACGGGAAGATTTGGACTTTGGTGTAATGTGTGTAAATTTTACTAAATGGTTCCACACACTCATTATATTCATGATGCAAATGCGGGTATTCTTTCTCTAATCAAACCTTTCCCATTCCTAACTCAATAGCATTATTATCAATATATTTGTGAAAAGTCTTAATGGGGTATTAAGACCCGGTGGGAGTAATATAAATCTTAATGTCATTGGCTAGACTTAAATACGCTAATAAGGTGGGAATGAGTTTGGTCATATTTAGAACAAATAAACCTGAATTTGCGAAGAGGGGACTCATTTACACGCACCTCCACTAGCCGAGGTCTCAATTAACAGAGACTCCCACACATTAGTGTCAAGGTCACAGAAAGGATGTAGTTCAGTTTACTAAAATATTTAAGAACTTTTATTGTACAAACATTTTTATCATACATACTTTTATAAAACCGAACTACGATCCTAAGACCTTATTTGTGGAGCAAAATGAATTATATTGCAGTTAAATGTTAATTAAACATAAGATGCATTTCTAGACCAAATTTTTATAAGTCTAAGTTCTCGGTATTCGAGAATATATCGACTAGAATTTTGATATCTAGGATAATATAACTTTATCTCTCTCTCTCTCTATATATATATATATATATATATATATATATAGATAGATAAAGAGCGTGAAAATGGTAAAAAGGATGAACACTGAACAAGCTAGAAAAAAAAAGGGTAAAATGGGTGAATAATTGAAATTATGTATCTATATATCTGTTTATATAAGTTCAATTATTTATTTAAAACTAAATTAAATGCCATAGGTCTACTAATAAATAATCTATCAAACATACATTAAGGATCGTTATCATTCTTAAGAATTGATTAAATTTCCTTTTTACACATTTTACCCTCTTTTTAGCCTGTTCAATGTTCACCCTTGTTACCATTTTCACCTTTTTTAAAAAATCTATTTTGCACTTTTTAACATTTTGAAATTTAGAAAATTGATTTGATTTACTTTCTACTAATACTACCCTTTCTTTAATTTTTACACTTTTTACACCTTTTAACCGTAAAACAAGTATCCAGGGCAAGGCCGGGTGATTAATGTAAAAACGTGTAAAAAGTGCAAAAAGGGTAAAAAGTTAATCAGTACAAAAAGGAAATATGACTAAAAGGTAAACATTGAAATGATGTCAAAAAAGGACCAAAATGAAAAAAAAAAAAAAAAAAAAAAAAAATGAAGAAGGCTGCATTAGAACTAAAGTTAAAAAGGGAAAAATTTATAGTAACGATAAAAATGGCAAAAGGTGTAGTACACCTAATGGTAAAAAGGGCAAAAACTAAATCTAATAAAAATAAAAAAGATTTAAATTTAAAAGAGGTGAAATGGTTAATAGATATAAGAAATTAAAAAGCATCAAAACAGGTAAAAATTGCAAAAAAAGGCTAAAAAGATCGTCAATGGGGCGGGGAGGAGGGTAATTGTGCTAAAAAGGTCAAATGGGGTGTAAGTGGCTAAAAGGGTAAAATGGGTTTAAAGTTTAAAAAGGGTAGACGGGGCTATAAGCATGGTCTAACGCGTTACTCTCGCAGAAGACTATATATAGACTGCCACTGACGGGACGATAGAGGTTCGAATTTCATTTGGCTGTACTGAGGGTAGCTTTCCCAAAATTGTTTCCAATTATACCTCCATGCAAATTCGGGTACACTTTCTATAAATATAACCTTCTTCGTCCCTAAAACCATTGGCTTAGTTAGAACATAAGAGTATAATCCGAAAGGGTAGTAAGACGCGGTGATAAAAAAAAACTCTGTTGCTGCTTGTCAAAAACCCGAAGTTTGTAGTAAAACACAAAGTAAGATAAGAAGTTTTGTGATTTTTGTACAGCCCTACTTTATCTCAAAAACATTTTACTTTCGCATATACCTGCCACGGTGGCGTAGTTAGCTAACGTTCTAGTTTCGTGTTGAACTAGACTGCCAAGGAAAGGGAGATCGAGGTTAGAATCTCGGTCTGGTGAACCGGGGGTGGTTTTTACTAAATGGTTTTCCACTCTACTTCCACGAAAATGTGGGTTAACTTCCTTTAAATTCAACCTTCCCAAATTCCTAACCCATTAGCGTAGTTAGTACTTAAACGTATAACCCGAACGGATAGTAAGACGCGGTGCTAAATAATAATAATAATAATAATAATAGTAAAAATAATAGTAATAATAGAAATAGTAATAAATATGACTCATATAGAGTTGTATTGCAACTGTGAAATATTTCTACAGTCGCGCTTTACATGACAAGAATGTAGAGATAATTCGGTAATTTAATATATATATATATAATGTTGTAAGGAAGCTTACTGATGATTGTTTGTTGAATACTTTCTCACAAAATATAACATAATATATGAGAAAGTATATATCATTTATTTTTTATATTTAATCGCATTTTTCTGACACCAAAATTCTTGTTTTGTATAGTTAACACATTCACCAACTGGCGTAAATTATTTGTATGGATATTGTGCCTTTGCTATTGAAAATTCGTAAAATATATAATATGATAATCATTAAAGTAAGTATTCTTACTAAAAAAAATTAAATAAAAATTGACATAGATGAACTTTAGAAATTGCATTGTGTTTTCTGAAATTTCAATAAATATATTTGAAATTTTTGGGCGTATCCTTGGTGCATAAGATTTTATAACCGGAATCCTTCCCAAAACCCTACCCCTATAATAAAATCGTCATCTAGGAAGATGTATTCCACATTGCTCTTGGCCTCGTGAAAATATTCCTAATCCAGACCTTGGATCAAACGATTTATCCGGGTTTTCAAACCGACTAGAAGTACCCGTTAAGATAATAGATACTGATAATAGATGGAAAAACTCCAACACTACTCAATAGATCAGCGTCTGTCCCTGAAGGTAAAATAAATGTAACCAAATCCGTCCACATTGCAGCATAATCTAAACTTTAATGACTGCTAGTGGTAAAATATGCAGCTAAAAATATCATTGACTGTCATAAAGTTTCTTCTGTGAGCTAGCAACTTCGTTTTAGTAAATATATTTAATGATGTAATGATATATTACAAAAAGCTCTAAGAATACAAAACGAACATTCTGAAGATAATTATGTTTGATGCTCTTGATCAAACAAAATTATATATAAAATAAACGTAATATAATTAATCAATCATTTGATACAGATATAATTATTTCATATCATAAGATTATGTAGTCATTTAAAAGTACAATAGTTTTTCAATTCAATTCTCAATAATAACTTAAGCTATGCTGTAATATTGAGGGTTATTAAATAATAAAAAAAAATGTGATAAGAAACCAAATTAAACACTTATAAAGATAAAGTTTTAAAACTGCTACTGATAACTAATAGTTTGGGTCTTAATTATCACATTATTTTAAAATAACACAATAAAAGGGATTAAAATATTTGCATCAACCTAACTAGTAAGAGTTAACATTTTTTACTGTTTATTGAATTAAATAGTCTGATGGAAAAGTTAGTAAAAAATAAAACTACCACGAGATAATATTTTCTACTCACACTTAAGCCCAAATTAGTAAGAATCACATAATTACACGTACATTTAAGCCTAAATGAGTAAGAATCACACAATTACACGCACATTTAAGCCTGAATTAGTAAGAATCACATAACTACACGTACATTTAAGCCTAAATGAGTAAGAATCACACAATTACACGCACATTTAAGCCTGAATTAGTAAGAATCACATAATTACAACGTACATTTAAGCCTGAATTAGTAAGAATCACATAATTACGCGTACAATTAAGGTTTGCGTGTAAGTAAAAAATACACTCTCATTAGTTTTAGTTTTATATACTTTCCTATAAGATTATTTAATTTACTTGACAGTAAAAAATTGACAATCTTAAAGATAAATGGTTTTCTTTATAACTTATTGAAAATAAAAGGTTAGCATGATAGCATCTTATTTTAATATTCACCGTTAGAAAACAGATGAGAGCCTTAACCAACAGTGTCAACGAGTGCGTTATAGCCTAATGGCATATCGGTATTGTAATATTGAAATTTATATGATATTTAGAGAATTACCATCCCCTCGTAGATTTGTTTAATAATCGCCACGATCCTATACTTTGATGTATAACTTTATGGGATTATATAAAAATTGAAAATGTGATAACCCAAATAATATGTTTAATACATTTTGTATTCATTGGCTTAAAATCACCCTAACTGTGTGTGCTTAGTTTTTTATTTTTTTATTTTGCCACCATATAAACCAATTATTAATATAAATAACCATTATTTAATAAATAATATCACATATTTTGTCATTTAATTTGAGTCTTTACTCTCTAAAAAATCTAATTTTCACTTATAAATAATTACAATTAATTAATATTTTATATCACAATAAACGCCAGTAAAAATGTAGTTAAAAATGCATAAAAGTTATTTTTATCTTGAAAGTGTTAAGTAGGTGAAATAACTTTTCGCCTCACCTATTTCGTTAAATATAATTCAATATTTGTATCCACGGTGAATTGAAGGAACTTTCACACCTGGAACCCACAATTCGGTATGTAGTCTGTGATAGAAGATCGTTGGAAGAAGATCATACCAGTATCAACCACGTTCAATGACACTTCATATGAAGATTTATTTATCATCGGTGCCCCGAAATATTGTATCACTGTTCCATTCAGCAACTATTTAAGAGCTCGTTGTATGTTTCCACAGGGTTTGTAAATTTTTCCGCGCATTAGAAAACACATAAACGCAAACGGATGTATCGTTGTAAATAGATATACTTTAAAACTGATGATAATGATAGATAGATATCCTTATATAAAATTACAACAATAGCCATGTAGCTAGATGACAATCTACCCCTGGACTAGGTACAAGCCAACACTTTATTTCAACAAGGTCTCACCTTGTGAAATGAATAGTAACCATCATTTTGTTCTTGATCACACATAATCTAAAAGGGAAAGTCTAATTATCACTCGATAACCTGAAAAAAACAACCCAACTTGACCTAATCAATTAACGTGCAAATAATTATTTTCACACCAAAGTGTAACAAACTCACACAACAATCCTGACGTAAAAGTCACTTAGGTCAGTGCGTCCTGCTTGACCATCCTCGGTGGCACCCAAACTACTCCCAAGTATATGGGGGGAGTGGGGGGAGAAGGGGGCACCCCTTTATTTTCAAGTGACGTGATCCGTGCCAATGAAACTCTTAACTATCTCTTGAATAGATTAGTGACCGAGGTCCGTTACTAGTCGTGCGCAAAGGATTACTCTGCTCTGAACCATCGTGGGATTTTTTTTTAGCACGTTTTACTAACCGTTCGGGTTAAACGCTTGTATTATACTAATTACGCTAATGTTTTAAGAGATTAGGAGGACTATATTTTTAGGAAGTGTACCCAGATTTGTGTGGAGGGAGAGTGAAAAACCAATTTTGAAAACTCACCCTCGATAAATCCGATTGAGTTTCGAACTTCGATCTACCTCCCATAGGAGGTATAGTCTACTGCGAGAGTAGCGCGTTAGACCACGCGGCTACCGAAGTGGGTTGTAGGATATTTGGTCGCTCGAAATTATGTTGAGGGTCCGTGATGAATTCCTTTCAGTGGTCTGGTGTGGAGTGTTTCCAAAGTTGGTTGAGGCCTTTCCTGTGAATTGTTCTCATCACTAAGTAGAGTACTAATTGTCAGTATCGTATCTTAGAAAGATACAAGGCTAAGGAGAAATTGTTAGGACTGTACATGTACTATGTTCTTCAGCCTTTAGTCACCCATTTGAACTAACATACGCTCTGCACTAAGTAACTAAAACGAGAAATGTGTTTATATTGATACCTGACCAATAAGTGTCTTACTGAGTGATTAAACCATATATTAGGTACAGTTTTAACTAAATCCGACCCACTTATGTGGCCAAACGGTCCAAGGTGTCACTCTAATGTTAGAATGGCCTACTGAAAATTGAGACAGGGTTTATTATCCTAGTCTGGTTTATTCTAAATGGTTTCCCACCCTCATTTCATGCAAATGTGGGTAAATTAACTCTAAAATGCTTACTTCCTCATCCTTACCTCATTAGAATAATTATCATACATGCGTATGAAATGAACAAATAGTTAGACACGGGGATTAAAAAAAACTAACTTTGCTTACTCTGACATGACACGCCACTGTTCATTGAGCATATATCAACCAACATACATTTCCATGTGAGAAATGTGTAGAATAGATCCTATTTACGATGGCTCAAATGGGGACATAGTGAGTGAAAACATAAGACAAGTAAAATTTTAGCAGGCTCTGCTTACCATGTTGACACTCTACGACATTGATTTCACTAAAGTTGACCTTAAAAATAACAATTTTTTGGGGGTCACTTGAATCATATGGGCTACTGACAACCGGGACCTCATATTTATAGTGAGCTCATGCCCATTACCAACTCGTGAGGACTATTAGCATATTTACACCAATATATTAAGGATAAGGGTATAAAATTTATAGGAAATGCACCCAAATTCTTGTGTAAAAGAAGTAATAGTAACCTATTTTGGGGAAAAACCTTCATTAACCTTTCCGGGATTTGAACCCCAATATACTCATCACCCTACATTCTGGACCACCGATGCGGGTCATAGCCACTTAAATGATAAAATTACTTGTTTTACATAAATTATTCAAACTAATTTGTGATGAATCTTAGAAAAATATATGTTGGCAATGCGTAATCTTACAGAAAGTTTTAATAATTTTATTATATTGTCAATAACCCTGAACATAATACAAACTTAGATATATATTTTTAAACAGTTTTTTTTTGTATAATCATTTAAATTCTTTTAGTTCAGTCGTCATATTATGTACAAATAAATAAGCTACATTTTTGTTTGAAATGTTAAAGAGTACGAAGTTTGGATAACCCTTTGTCAAATTGTGTTAAATGAATTAGGATGGATAAGACAATTAGATGTGTCCTATTAGAATAGACATAACATCAGTATCATTTCAAATTATCATTATCAAAATGCACAAAGAAAAAAAGTATTTGTGAATCACTGTAACCAATAACATATTGTAGATTACCAAACCCTTCCTTCACCTCTAACAATACATCTTGTGAATGTGGGGAATGCCAGGCCTCCACCGTGGTTCGGATTCCACGTTAAACTGTAGGTCCTCCATTTCATCTCACAATCACCCTACCATTACACATTAGCGTAAGTGCGTATAACCCAAACGGGTAG
>CABEEJ010000121.1:362948-427832 GCA_901482245.1 Timema douglasi
GGGGGGGGGGGGGGGGGGGGGGGGGGGGGTGGTAAGTTAGTGACAAAATAACAGCATTTTAACCGCTAGTGTAGAATCGGCCTAACGTGCGCTATCCATAGGACAGTTATCCAACCACTGCTCATTTACAGCTTATTCATTATAACAACAAACTGTATCTACATTGTGTTGTTTAGTAACAATGACTTAGTACACGTTAGGGATATATGCTTTCATTAATATATCCAATGGGATAGGGATGAATAAGGTAGATTTTCACCGGAAATGCACCTTGACTTACGTAGGGGGGGATTGGTAAGCGATTTAGGAATAAACACCCTTCGAAGGCACAAGTATTCAAATCTACATCTCCCTCTTAGCTCCAATCTACTCTAAAACAAGAGTGATGCGTTTAGACAGAAGGTTTGCAGCCTACGGCCCACCGACTGATCTAATCTTTCCCACAGGAGATTTAACAAAACAAACAATTGTGTTAAAAAAATATAGACTAAAAGCTAATTACAATAGGAGAGATATAATGTTGACATTTTTAGCTCATAATTATTTCTAAACTGGAAAACAATTGGTTTAAAAAAAATATTATGGCTTGCGACATCAAAAAGATTACTGACTCCTGGGTTGGATCATGCCACAACCGAAGCCGGTATATGCACTAAAAAAAACTTGTTAGTTTACCGTCAAATTTAGCTTAGCACCACTGCGATTGGTTGGTGTTGTTGAGTTTGGCCCGGAAGATCAGCAGGGATTTAATTAGTATACATACGATATAATAAGAGAAACATTTTCACATAAATTCTGAAGGGGTTCCTTTTAATCTACCTTCTTGTTCATACAAATATACAGGGTGTTGTTGGTTTAAACGGATAAACTTTGGGAAGTGCTTGTTGATTAAATAACTAGCTCAAAGTGTGTTTTGGAGATTTACTAGTTTTTGCTTTATTTTGGCAAAAAGCAAAACAAAAAACAAAATAAAAACAAAATAGGTAGGTATTAAATATATTTTATTTATTTTGTTCAAATTGACGGCCTCCATTCCAGAGACAACTATTTGCACCTATTAATAACAAAATGAGTGTCTGACCGACTTTGTACGACTGTTGTTTCTTCGCACGCTTGCGTTATCCTTTGTTGTAATGATTGAAGGTCATTAGCAGGCACTTTATACACTTTTTTCCTAAGGGCTCCCCTTACAAAAAAGAAGTCTAATGGCATCAAATGAGATGAATGCAGATGCCAAGCCATAGGTCCAGCACGACAGATCTATCTTTCAGGAAAATTAATATTAAGCCATTGCCGAGGACGGATGCAGAAAAAGGTGTTTTTATTTAGTTTTTTTGTTTGCGCTACAAGGAAGCAAATCTACAAAGTACATTTTAATTTAGTTTTTTAACCCAAAGTTTAACCGTTTTACCCGGTAACATCCTGTATAATATTGCTTCAATAATATTTTGTGTTAAACGAAACAGTAAAAAGTCTGATTTCTAGTGTGTATTTACACAAAGTAATATATTTCTCTTCTTTATCTTGAAATGAGAAATCGTCCAAAATGCCGTGACCTAGGATTAGATTTATGGATCTGACAGAGCTTTGTGTTTGTACATTGACATGATGCCAACATTTACACACACGACGCTGTCATATGTTTTGTCTTCGTGTTGATTTGTGTGACAAATGAGCCAAGTGTTAGACATTATAATCACGAAACTAAAAAAGTGGCCTGAATTGTTTCGATATCGGTCATTATGTATTTTATAGTACACACGTATATTATCAAACTTTCGTAAAAAATAGTTTTTTGGATAAACACAAATCTGCATTCTTTAAAAATAGGGCCTATTCGACTTAAGAATAAAAATAGTAAATTAATCGTTGGAATCGACCTTAATGATTACGTACACTTAAATAAATGGTGAGGTGCACCGCAAAGACTTTCTCCCGCTTTAATTATAAAATATAAATTTACTAAAAACTCTTTAAGATAATTATGTGAGACGAGATAATAGTGCTATACATTTTTGTAGAAACCCTACACCAAAGATTATAAATGAAATAATATGCACTGTTATTAACTTACTCAATAGAATTAGGGGTGACCTGGTGGTCTAGGGGTAAGGTGTCAGACTTCTGTGCTGGAGGCCGGGGTTCAGTACTCGGTCCCGGCACAGATTTATCTGATCACCAAACCCTTCCTTCACCTCTGACAAGACATCTTGTGAATGTGGGGAATGCCAGGCCAGTCCTCCATTTCATCTCACGATCACCCTACCATTACACATTAGCGTAAGTGCGTATAACCCGAACGGGTAGTAAGACGCGATGATAGTAATAATATAGAATTAGCTGGAACTAGGAACAATGTTACAGAAAAACTGAAAACAGATATAAACATCTTTGTCCACCAAAGAGCATGGGAATCAAATTCATTCTCAAATACTCGGATTAAAAAGTATATATATTTGCTTATAGCTCAGAAACTATTGGTTTCATAAAAATTTATATCAAATAAAATAATTTTAGCTTCAATAGTACTACAACTTTACAATTATTATTTATTTTGTATCTCAAATAGTTGTGGTTAAATTAAAAAAAGTGGAAAATTTCCCTCGCGTAAATACCCTCAAAGTCATTTTCATGAGAACTCTCATCTTATTTACTAGGATAAACAATGTATAGATATAAAATGTAATCAAAATCCTTAAGCAAATTTTGATAACATAGATTTTTTTCTCTTTTTGCCGATCAGTAAACTATCCTTAATTTTAGTTTTGGATATCTAATTCCAAAAATCCCTCCAGCAGACCTTATTAAAACCTCAAATATCAAGTTTTGGCCCAATCGGTAAAATATACTTCATTCACGGTAGGAATTACTCTCTGAAAGGTATTTTTTCCTACCAATATCCTACTATATAATAGATTTCTGGTAGGGAAAAAGGCCTTTAAGAAAACAATTCCTACGCTGAATAGACTTTAGTTCCGGCTCTATTCCGAGGTACAGACAGAGAAGACGGCATTGCAAAAACCACTTCTTTGGTTATATGTCAACATTTATCAAAATATTGAGCTCGGATTTTTTAACGATAACAATAATTTCTCTCCAAGGTGTCAAAAAAAAAAGTAAAAATATATTTAGTTTTAAAGATCTGTGAATCTATAATGCTTATTTCTGAATACAGATCGTCAAAAAATCGAATTTAAGATTTGGATGGACAACGAACGACCTTTCATGAATCATGACCGCATGAAACTGAAAAAGTTTTTTTTTGTTATTTATGCCACTTATCTGTCACTTAACCAAGAGTTTGATTCATTTTACCAACTAAGCAAAAACATGATATTGAGAACCGATCTAAATTCGAAATTTGATATCCCCGTCATCGGCAGTCTAGTCTAATGCAAGAGTAGTGCGTTAGACCATGCTGCCATCGATGCTAAACTTTTTGATTTAGCTACTAGATGCAATTAGGTCCACGCATGTTCATACATAATATGTTTTATGCAGCTGTCACACCACTAGTTCTAATTTTGATACTATAATACTGATAATATTTAATTTATTTCCTCCACGTCTACTCCATATGAATTTTCCTACACTAATAGCGTAGGGATTAAGAATGTAGAATGTAGAGGAAATGTATACCCATTTGTGTTGGAGGAGAGTGGGAAGCAATTTAGGAAATAAACTCGTTCAATATGCCCAATAAAAAGTAAATCCCAAACTTTTCTGTCACCGGAGCTTGACATTTAGTTCACGTACCCTCCAAAGTGAGCTTTTCTTAACTTGAGTGCTAGCCAGCATTAAAAAAAAATCTTATAATAGGCTAATACTGAGAAAATATAAAATAAAGTATAGTTTATTATATACATTATTTATACTTTAACAATGCTAAGAAAATATTACATAAAGAGAAAATGTAGACTGTAGAAGATTTCCATTAAAACATATTTAACTAGCTCGCACTAAAGATGGTAAAAAAATAAAATATCCGCTTTAGTGGCCACGTGGTCTAACGCACTACTCTCGCTGTGGAATACACTGCCACTGGTGGGAAGATCAAGGTTAGAATATCGGTAGGGTGTTCTAGGGAATAGTTATTCCAAAATGCTGTTCCCCTCTCCCTTCACGTATATGTGGTTACAGTTACTCTAAATAAAACCTTCCTACTTCCTAAAACCATCAGCTTAACTAGTATATATGTGTATAACCCGAACTGGTATTAAGAAGAATTGCCATAAATATTTAGTAAATAGGCCAGAATAAGCATAAATAATTTAAGGTAATTAATTGTAAGGGTCTTTGGTTTTTCTTTAGTGATGGAGATCAAATTTTGTAAAAGAGACAGTGCTATATACAACGCCTGTCCTATTAGAGTTATAGAGAAATTTTCTTTTGAGATTTCGAGAAGTTGAATGCACATGAGTATCCCAACGTTCAAGATCAGATTTACAAACAAAGTAAAATATATAAACAATTAAAAATAAAAGGCAGCACAATGGTTTGAGTTGGTTAAAAAATATTGAGCGAATAGTTAAATTTTTTCGATGGAGAAATCAATATATATTTATATTCTTAAAAAAATAATTTTTCTTTTTAAATATTCCATTGAAACACAACTCAACAAGCTCAACTCAAATTAAAAACGATCAAACAATTCTCTCAACCTACTACTTTGAGACGAGATAAAATCTTGACTGTGTATATTTTTTTGGCTGGCTTTACGCACATACGTAAACAAACTTTATGAGTTGAGTTATACCGCATGTACAGTATTCAGTCATATACAAATTACTTTGTAAACTTAACTTTAAAAGCAGGAAGGTTTAAATTTTTTTTATTTAATTTTTATGAAAAACTTAATGAGCTAAACATTAAAGCGAGCTTGACACAATGGTAGAAACACATAAAAAAATGTTTTGGTTATCTGCTCCAGCATCTTTACTAAGGATTAGTATTTCAATTGGTTTAAATTCCACGTACATGTAAACTCAGCGACATAATATTTAAAATAAAAATTTAGTTTTCAGGTGAATGTATATTTTATTCTTTCTCAAAAAACCATATTTCCTGCCAAATTTAAACGCTTAACACTTTTTTTAATGCTTAGAATTGAGCTAACAAACAAATGAATAATTGGTTGAATATGCTGTGTCATCATTTGTTTCTCAGAGCACCCATCATTTAATTTTAAAGCTGCGTCTACCCTGGAGAAACAGCGCAACTTTTAACAACAGCAACATGGTTGTAAAGGAAAAGTTGGCGTTTATTGATGTAAGTTACTTTGTGTTTTATCATGTTGTTGTCACAATAAACCCAAGTTGGCGTTTGTTGCAAGTATCCATTAGAAGCAGTAACGATCAAAATAAATATGAGATAAAGACCAACATTCAGTCACTTAAAAAGACTGTTTCTTCTATTAATTAGGATAGTTTGTTTCAGTTGAAACCAGTTCGTGGTACGTGGTAGTAATGTTTATCGGCATGGTGTTTAAATGGAATTCAGATAGTTGCCTTCAATTAATTGATCATTAGTCATTACAAACATCTGTGTCTTTGGAACACAAAATACATTAAATACAAGTACAGGGCCGCCACTAAATCATATTCTTTGTTCCACACGTTGACACAAATTTTAAACTGTGACACAGTGTTATATCTAGTCTTAACCATAGAAAACAAACACCAACATGATGCAACATGAACTTGCCAGACCTTGAACTTGACCTAATTCATGAACCGGATGAAATTTTTCCAGGTCTATTCAATAGACAAGTGGCGAAACCAATTTCACCAAAATGAGCGGAGATTTGTTTGATTCATGAAATTTATAAAGTTACTTTTGAGGTATAGCATATATTAATAAAAATCACAGAAAAATTATAGTAAGGTTTTTTATGTTTATTTAAAACATATTTACACAGGCATACGTCTGCTTATTCATATTAAGATTAAATTAATTTATTCGTCTTATCATCAATATAGATCCCATTGCTTTTAAACCAAATAAAATCTGCTTCGGTCACCACAAGGTATCTCAATAAACTAAATTACCAATGTCAGGGAGATCGGGGCTTGAATCCTGGTTGGGTGGTTTTCCATAAATGGTTTTTCACTCTCCCTCCACAAAATTGTTGGTACAATTCATCTAAATTTAGCATTTTTCATCTCTAACTTATTATCATAATTAGGACATATGCGTATAGCTTTAACAAGTAATAAGACTAGATGCTTAAAAAATATTTATAAAAGACATTAAATGAAATTTACTGTACCTACCGCCATTAACCACACACATTGTTCTTTCAGACCATTAATGCATTTTACATTAAATACAAAATCATTCTAATTTAATAAACGTGACAGTTGTCTGGCGAATGTTTCATTTAGTAAACTTACTTGAAGCATAAACAATAAGAAATTGTAAACATATTATCACGCAAAGGCAGTGCAGTTATCAGGCTATGACGTATTGGCAATAATTAGCAGACGTGAAGTGTGTACACAACTATTCTAGATCTTTTCTATTTCTCATTGACTTACTATCCATTCTTTCTTCCCGCATTTTAGTCCCAATAATGTAGTAGGGGTGAAGAAGGTAGAATTTGGAGGAAATAAACAATCAATTGTGTGATGGGAGAGTGGAAAACCATTTTGGAATAAACACCTGTACAGGATTCTATACCTACTCTATACAACACTCGTAGACCAGACTATACAATTTGTATGTATAGTCCGTGTAACCACTGATGCGTATGGACTTGTTTCTTATTTTAAAAATATGTCATATTATACAACGATACCAGCTCTAGCAAATAAGAATAGTTCTTGTAGGAATAACCATTTAAGACAGTTTTAAATTGACTAGAATGTATTTATAGAGATGGGTCAAATCAATTATTTTACGAATCCGAGTATCGAACCAAAGTCTCCAATTTACCTTTGAATCCCAAGCCTCATTTTTGAGTCTTGGACAAAATTATGAACACCAAAAAATATAAATATAGTAGAAGGATAGAAAGTAAAAATATTATTTAAATTATTTTTTTTTTGTTATTTTGCATTTCTTAAAGCATCATAAACTCAGTTAAGTGTTAAATTAATGATCTGGGGTCTGTTTGTTAGGTTTTTCATATAATTAAGACGGGACTGAACCACCAACAAGCAGTAATAGAGCTCTAAAACAAATTCTAATTCAAAATTTAGAAAAATATATACTTTTCGAATCTCGAATCCGATATTTTTTCGAATATCAAATATCTTAAGGGATTCGAGGGATTTGAGGGTCCCATAACTTTTTATTTAATAAATTCATATGTCAATTCAGGAGATCTTGAGCAGTTATTTTTTATAGATTTTATCAATACATATAAAATAGCACTATTAATACCCAGTTCGTTGGACACATGGTATAAGGCGCCACTATCGCAGTAAATTAGGCCACCGATGACGGTAGGAGGCGGGATTGAGGTTCGAATCACGGTCGGGTGTACCAAGGGTGGTTTTTCTATAATCGTTTCTACTCTCTCGACTTAAATGCAAGTACACTTCTTCTACATATAATTTCGCTAATCCCTAAAGCCATTGAGGGTAATTATTACACAAACGTATAACCAATACGAGTAGTAAATGCGTTGAGAAAAAAATAGTAATGATAATAAAGAAACATTATATCAAAACTCCATGGCCTCAGCCAGAAATTCACCCATATCAACAGAGAAACTGGCATCTGTTGGTGAATATAATGCCAACTTCTGCGGATAGAGGGTGGTATGTAGTCAGTCGTTAATCTAAGTTTTCTTAACTGGAGTAGGCCTACCAATTGCCCTCACGGGGCTAGCTTATCCCGTTTTAGACTCATCGCTTCACATACAATTTGCAAGCGTTGAGGATTGAACCCGGGAGCTCTGTATCTGTAGCCAGGAACTCTGAAAGTTATTTCCAATTAGAATTCTACTACACTTAGTAAGTCACTAATTGTTTGTTCTGGCATAGTAACTGTTTTCAAAGTGTCTAGCTTTGTAAGAACCGAGTGAACAACTTATTAACACACTTAAATGCCACTAAATTCACATAAGTTTGTGAATTGTTTAGACCTTCAAACCTTTTTATAACAAATATGGTTAATGAAAAATTTGCAATAAGACATATTTAAACAAATTATTTCTACTCTTTTTAAGCAAACCTAAACAAATATGTGATTTATAATTATGTTGGCAAAACCATTTAGAACACTTAAAGGCATTTATGATGAAAATTTTGTTTACAATGTTGTGGATTTAGAAGATTTAAATAATAAGCTCTGCATACATACACACAGTCCCTTAAGCCATTGACGTTATTTATTGAAATTTTTGACAAACCTATGATATGTTATAAATACCCCTTTAGTTTGAAAAAAAATAAGATTTGTTTTTAATAACCAAGAGACTATTTAAATTCATTGTAAAAATCTGAATATTTTGATTACTTGAAACTTGCTATATAAATTTATTACTATTATTAAATTGAAATATACATTTATTGAAATGACAGTAACACTGAAAACGTACTTACACATAATTAACTTTATTCTTTAAGCTGAAAAATGACACCTTGGCACGGAAATAGAACCCAGGACCTGCTTAATATGCCAATGCTCCAACCATTGAGCTATCCAGGAGTATTCCCATGTCTAAGGCCATTCTTCACCCATATCTTAAGGCAGATTCTGTGATGGACGTGTGGAAATTGTTGGCTACATATGAGTGATTAATTAAGATCACGAACTATCAGATAACGCAGCCAGCTTACACTCGGGAAGGCTTTAAGCCCTGGGGATGGGATGACTCTTGAATAGCTATGTGTTTAGAGCATTTACATATTAAGGCAAATATACAGTGTTCGATTCCCGAGTCCAGGTACAATTTTTAAATTCAAAGAATATTATTTTTAGATGATGCTATAACCGCAACTAAAAAAAATAATAGCTTAGCTATTTAACCCATCATAACTCTTTTGTAACAAAAATAATTGTTACTTATCGGAAATTCAAATAGTTGAAAAAACAGGAATAAAATGTTGTTTACAAAACAATATCATAACATAACACTATTGAAATTAAAATTGAGTCACAAGCCTTGATGACTTAAAAAATATTCAATACATGAACTATAAAATAACCTAAAAATTCTAAAAATCGAATTCAAATTTACAAAAAAAAGATCCAAAAATATGAACCAACATGTACACGATTAAATCACACAAGTAATTTATTAATAAAACTAAAGATAAAATATATATACGCGATTAAATCTCTTTAACAACTTAACTCTTGCATTCTGTTAACTATAATATTAATTTACAAATATCTGCTTCAGAAATAATAGCTAAACTCTTCCAACGCAACCCTTTCCAGCCTAGTTGCAGTGTCTCAACAGGAATGTGTATTTTACAACCAAACAAGCAAAGAGGAAACAAAGTTTATTGACAACATTATCTTCTCATTCCAACCCCTGCGTGGTGAAAAATTGATGTGTGAGTATTTATGGATTTATGAAATAACGCTAATATTTAAAAATAAACTTATTCAACATAAATACCTTAAAACGATGCGTAAATATGAATACAAAATCACGCAGACCAATAAAATATGACCCGAATTTCCAACAAAAAAAACCCAATTGTATACATATTTTTACAAATAGAAGATCATTAACAGAGTTTATGTTTATGATCATTATAAATGGAAAAAAATTGTTACGTGTCAACAAAATTTGAGTTCTGATTGTAGGTACTAAAATAATAAGATTATAATTTTTTTTTTAAATGTTAAAACAAGCTAAACATAAAACTGAATCAATTTAATTATAATTTGATAAGACTGGACATGAATAACTATCACGTGGTTTGAGTCAGTAAGGGTAGGGGGATTACGTCTTGGTTGAGGTGATTCGGTTGATTGTGAATACGGATATTCGGCATTATTAGCGTATCAAAAAGGGGTAGGTGGGGTGTTTGACCCTTCCATGATTTCTAATAATTATTTAAATCTCTACCTTTAGTTACAATAAAACAACTCTATCTAGCTTCTAGTTCTAGCATTTGACATTAATCTATTTTCTTGCTCTCCAGTGATTCAGGAGATATACCTACCAACTCCTCACTTCTTTTTCAAAATTTAATTTATGATACAGCCTTGATTGAATGACACATCAAAAGTAAATTCTGGGTATGCCACTATTCGACATTTTACTATATATTTTGTATTAATTTGTAATTGATAGCTTACCGTTTAGTTGCTGTCGAATAATAGGCATTTTCTTTTTTAAACGTTCACAATATCAGGTTTGAAAATTATCAAACGAGCTGCCAAAACATTCGAGCAATGATCTAGCTTTTGACAGGACTTCATGGTTTTGTAAAGAAAATAGGACGGATTATCTGTGTCACGCATCTTATCAGATAATCTTTAACGAAGGTTGTCTTAGTTTCAAAGATTCGTATTAAGTTATTAAATCTCTCAGTTACCAGTTTGAAGATGTTGCGACTTTCTTAATTCGACACGTGACACACAAATTGCCAATAGAAGCCTTAAAAAGTGATTGTTCAATTAATTATTTATATTGCTACTATTGCAATATAGTAACTAAGCTTCCTTATCATTGGTGTATTTACATTATTATTAACATTACAATTTTAATTCTAGTTTTCAATACTGTATTATAAACATCTTAATTATTATCATAAATAGATTTTAGTTAATACTTTTATTGTGTAATCATGTTAATTATAACAACTAGGCTTATTATACTACCATAAAACAACATGGCTGATTCACTTACTGACATTAATGTTTACCCACTTCCAAATGAGCTAGAAACTTGAAATTTGGTAAACTTATAACTTCTAGCCTGTAACAGACGATAAAATTCCAAAAAGTTAAATATTTTTATTTTTAACCCCTCAACAAATTTCAAAATTTTGGAGCAACTTTAAAGTCGGTGCGGACCTTTCTTTGGAGGTGTCTTGTGGCTAAACGGTAAGACCTATTAAAAATGGCTCTAGAATTACATGAGTTTACATCCACTTGCAAAGAAAACTCACTGGGGGTTCGACGCCCCCAACGAGAAAAGCGAGTTATGTTTATATAATCATGTACATTAGAATATTTTATTTATTTAAGGTATTAACGTGCACTTTCTGAAACAAATGATTATATCAGATCACGAGAATTTCTATGTGCGAGGGTGAAAGGGTACGGATTTCTAAGCCTCAAGAAAAATCCATCGACTCCAGTTGGATTTGAGCCTACGAGCATCTGGTCTAGAGGCGAGCACTTTACTCCAAGACCACAAAGGTTGACTACGTTATTATAATATTATCATATTAATACTATACATCTCCATAGTTATAATTTCAACCGAGATATCATAATTATTATCTTACTTAATACTTAGCACTGCGTCTTACTGCCCGTTTGGGTTATAGGCTTAGGTACTAATTACTCTAATGGATTAGGAAGTGGAAATATTTAATATAAAGGAAGTGAACCTGCATTTGAGTGTGGGGGGATAGTGGAAAACCATTTAGGGAAAACCACCCTCAGTTCACCAGAGCGAGATTTGAACCTCGATTTTCCCCGGCCTCGGCAGTCTAGTTCAACATGAAAGTTGCACGTTAGCTAACTACGCTACCGAAGAGGGTAGTTATAATTTTCATGACTATTATCAGATGTAGTACTTCTGCCTTTTTGAGGATTATCATAACTGGACCTGCCAAGTCTCTTGATTTTCTCTTATCTTCACTCCAATCAGCATCTGGTATCTCCTTTCTCTTCCTCTCATCCCATTATTATTATTATTATTATTATTATTATTACTACTATACCATTATTATTAATACCTTTTAACTATTTAAAATTGCAGTACTGTAAAAAAAAGTATTTTCAATTTCTAGGTTCAGGATAATACAACATTTTTAAGTTATCTCCACACTAACATTTAGCACCAGCACTTGAGATCGTATTAGTGGTGAATTCCAAACTGTCCGTGCCAAGCACTGTGTAGGCTGAAAGATTGCTTGACTCCTTTGCTGAGACTAAAGAAATGGTTCTAAATTTTTTTAAACCCCCAGAGATTTGTTCTTAAATCTTTCTGAGGGACGGCAATATCGGTAACTAAAACATTCCGTATCAAGTGTTTAGTGATTAGAAGGGTCTACCACAAGATTAGGAAGCTATGGTTTGACTCCGGGTGATATTTACTATTTATTTGAGAATTAATCTTAATATATAATTTATGAATATATATGGCTATAAGCGATAAGCATGAATGAGTAGTGTCAGGTGACTAACACTAGATCGTGTTAGCTCTAAGTTCTATGTTGATGAATTATTTGTGTTTGGAACGTTTACACAGTAGTTTCTTTAAGATTAGGATTGTACAACACATTCCCTTTAATTGAATAGTTATTATTATTTTAATTTGACTTGATACTTTTATTTTAACTCTTTATTATCTTATATTAAAATTAAACTATTCCCAAAGTCAAAATGGGCCCATTTATTACATTTTTTCGTTTCATTTAGACATTTTCTATAGCTGCTATCGATGAGACATTCATTTACCATACTCAGAGCTGTATGAATGGTTCTGGTAGAGGTAAAGGATTCATTCATTTAAGTAGAGAATCAATAATAATGTCACCCACTTTGGTGGCCACATAGTCTAATGTTATACTCTCGCATTAGACTAGACTGCCGATGACGGGGAAATCGAGATTCAAATCTCAGTTCGGTGTACTGAGCGTGGGGGGGGGNNGGTATTTCTACTAAAATGGTTTTTACACTCTCTCTCCATGCAAATACAGGTACAGTTCCTCTTAATATAACGTTCCTAATCCCTAAAACCTTTAGCGTAATTAGTACATTAACGTATAGCCCGAACGGATAGTAACACGTGGTGATATAAAAAATAAGAGTAACATCACTCGCTACATTGGCCGATTAGTCTAAGGCGTTATTCTCTTGTTAGACTCGCATTCTAATGACGGGGCGATCGGGGTTCAAATCTCGGTCGTGTCTACTAAGGTTAGTTTTCTATAAATAGTTTACCACTCTCCTTCCACGCAAATGTTGGTATGTTACCTCTAAAATGCTTCCATCCCTACCCCAATAAAGTAATTATCATATATGTTTATAGCCTGAACATGTAGTAATACTCGGTATTAACAAAAAATGGGGCGTTGTACAAAACGACTCTCATCCAAAATAGTTTTATAGCTTGACTTTACTACTCATAAAAAAATTCAAACATTTTCCTTGATTTGTTTGGAGACATATTGATTCGCTATCGTAACCTAATTAAACGTAGCAGTTGATAATGATTAATACCCGCCTCGGTGGTGTAGTTAGCTAACGCGCTAGTCGTGTTGAGCTCGATTGCCGAGGACGGGGAGATCGAGGTTCGAATCTAGGTCGGGTGAACTGGGGTGGTTTTTCCTAAATGGTTTTCCCCTATCCCTCCAAGCAAATGTGGGCTCAATTCCTCTAAATTCAACCTTACCAATTCCTAATCCATTAGAGTAATTAGTACCTAAGCGTATAACTCGAACGGGTAGTAAGACGCGGTGCTAAATAATAATAATATTAATAATAAAAATAATGAATAATAAATAGCTTTCTGAATGAATAAAATAATGTCAAGGTTCGTTTAATGCGTTATTTATATATATTATAGTTTAGAAATAATAATTATTCAGAAGTTTTCCAAAATAGTATAGGATATTATAATCCTAAAGGACAATACAAATGAATATTATCAAAATGATGTATGATAAATATGTCGGTGTAGGTCATGAAAAAAGTATTCTCAGCTATCCCGTAGACGAGATTTGCGATTAGTTAGCTTATGTGGCTTGGGACTAAATTGAATGCATTGAACTACACCTTTCACATTAATTAATTGACTAAGTAGGCCTATTTTGTCTGTTTTGAAGTTAAGCTAGGTTGTAAGCTATGTTTAGATATAACGGTTATTCTTTTCACACTCCACTGTTTACTATTTTTGCGTGATATATGTAAATCCACACTAATGGGTAAGGAGAGAAAACAAAAAGTTTAAAGGAAATGTGCCCGTATTTGCATAGAGGCAGAGTGGGGAACTATGTAGTAAACTACATCCTCAGCACAACCTGCTGGGATTCGAATTCTGACCTCCCCGTTATAGTCTCTTACGGGTCTGATGTAACTAATTGGTTCAGATAATTGATACTAAACATTTTAAAGATATGTTACTTTACGATGATAAATACTGTACATTCTCATATTATTGTTCGTAGCAACATTTTCAAAAATTGTTTGTCAGTCAACTACCTCGCAATATTTTTTTTTATACAACGTACATCTTATTTATAACTAGCAGAAGTATCCAAAGTTGCTCGTATTAACCACTTAATTTTCTTTTCTTCATACAGAAAAGAACCTCATTTTATTTCTTCCAACAAAGTTTTTAATTAATTAAAAAATGATAAAAAAATACTGGCTTTTAGGTACAAATGTTCGTGTAATAATGTTTAAATTTCAGAACTATGCGTGCGGTAGATACCGCACAACGCCCTTACAGACACATAACATGTAAACATATCATATATACCCATTTTGAATAACACTGATGAATTATTTTATGAAAAATTTTGAATTTTCAAAAATCAATCAATATTTTAAGGCTGGAATCAAAATCTCAATTTGGTTTTGAGGTATAACCAGATGTTGTGGCCGTTTTATTATTTTTTTTTCTTCTTTTTTAATTCCACTGAGGATATTTGCTTCAATCATCCAGGAACACTAGTGTACGATTCTTTTCTGAGGCTGCTTACTTGAACTACAATGCGTTCAATCTAGTTCCAACCTAACTAATCGAAAATCTAGTCTACGTGATAACCGAGAAGACATTTGTCCGGACCTACACTGACATATTTATATTCTGAATGATTTTTTTTTAAATCTACACGTTGATTAGAAAGGTTATATTTATAAGAAGTGTATGCTTATTTATTAATTACACTAATGGTTCTAAGGCCTTAGGAAGGTCATATTTATATGAAGTGTACCCATATTTGCATGGCGAGAGAGTGTAAACCCAAATTTAGCGGGGGACACATCCTGAGCACACCCAACCAAGATTCAAACCTCTATCTCCCTATAATCGTCTGTCTAGTCTACTGCGAGAGTAGTGCGTTAGATCACGTGCCTACCGAAGAAAATTCTGTGGTATGATTATGAATGTAATCTACCTGTCCCAATTGATGTACAGATCAAATCATAAATAGACGTTCTAATGTTTCAGGAACGTGACAAACCACACAACTTGAAGACTGAACCTTGTGCATCAAGTAAAGTCGATCTTTCGTGTAAGCGCTCCGACGACGAAGGTGGCGTTTTCTTGTTTAGAAATTCCATTTGAGGTTAAGGCGATTTATCTATGTGTTGTTGGTAGAATTGGGCTGTTCTACATTCCTGCCTTCTCTCTCTCGTTACGTCAGTATGGTCGGTTTTTTACTTTATGTTTATGCGTGTCGAGTTGTAGTTAACGGAGTGTAAATGATTGCCACGCGTGGAGAGGAGCTGGTTTAACTCGTCAGTGGGATTTTTATGTTGGAAGCGGGTGGTCGGTCATATGATATATATTCAATGTGATTGTATCACTTGTTGTGTGCTGTGTATAGCATATAATTATCAGATTTATATTAAATACTATATTTATTATCTGGATTGGACATATCCTTAGGAGGAACTGTCTTTTGCACGACGTCATTGAAGAAAAGGTTGAGGGAAAGAGGAGCTTAGGAAGGAGGAGGATTCAATTAATATATAATTTAAAGGAAATAAGAAAATTCTGGGAGCTGAAGGTGGAGGTACAAGACAGATCGCATTGTCGGTCTAGGTTCACAGACAAACCTAATGAACCTGCCGTAAGACAGAACATCTAATAATAATTCTTATTACGGGCATTATCCTCCAAACTTTGATTTATTAATTTCTACCGAAAGAAAACGTGGCAGCGGCTTAAGCAGTCAAACTCACACGTTCCTTTGTGGCTTTTTCGTGAACGGAAGTAGCTGCGGGTTCAGGGTACCTGTTTCTATTCCTGGACCTCGTCCTTTCAAAAAGTCCTACTCCGTCTTTATCTCTGTTTTATCTCGAGCAGGAGTTATGAGGCAAATAAAGTCGAGTACCAAGTTGAGTTATTAATAATTCATTATAATTTTTCTCGTTCCCCTTGTTTATTTCTAGAGTGTTCCTCCAATTGTAATGTACTGTTTTTGACTATCCAAAGCTGCAACCCCAACACATAACATCTTAATATCAAGCTTGTATGAAATCTATTTAGTTAGACGTATAGGCCTACAAATTTAAGACCCACTTTTACTTTCTCACTATCTTACAGGTAGAGAAAAGATTGTGATCGTCAAAAAAATGGCACTCGATATTTTAATGATTCTAGACGTTTCATGACCCCCCAAATCCGAAAAAGTGTTTTTTGAATTTCCGTTTGTCTGTATCTCTGACTAGAGCCTAAACTGTTTTACCGATTGGGCTAAAACTTGGTATCTAGGATTCTCATAGGGTTGCCCCGGGTAATGTTTGGAATTGAATATCATACCCTAAAATTAAGGGTAGTTTAATGAAGGGCAAATAGAGTAAAAGTTGAGTTTCTCAAAATCGGCTCCAGCGATTTTGATTAAACTTCATTTCTAAACATTTCTAAATATTACAAACAAAATGGCTACCCTCAATATTTCGGCAAAATGACTCTAAGGGCTCCGGTCTGTTGCGTAAATTATCATTTTTTATCATATCTCCGAAACAATTTGAGATATGAAATTACTTATCATTACAAATATGTAGGTCTATTTATAATATAAATATTTTATTGAAGCATATTTTTATAAAACCAATAACTTTCAAGCTATACATAAATATATTTTTTAACTTTTCGAATACTAAAGTTAAAGTATTGCGACCGTAAAAAAAATCTAATCTGAAATATTGATGGATGTCGACGTATCATGCATGACCTTCCGAAACCTAAAAAGTCGTCTTTGCAATGCCATATGTTTGTGTGTCTGTTTAAACTTAAAATTAAGAGTAGTTTGATAAAGAGTGAAAAGAGCGAAATCGATTTTCTCAAAATTGGCTCTAACGATATTGGTTAAAATTCGTATATAGGCGTTAGTTAAGATTATAAATAAACTGGATATTTTAATTTTCCCATGGAAATGAATTTTAAGGTAATTTACAGAAGGATAATCTTCCTTATCTCCACAACTAATTGAGATACTAAATAACTTCATTGAAAAATTGTAGTAATAATAAAAATAAAAAACTTCTATATGAAATATATTTTTATAAAACCAACAGTTTCTGAGATATTGGCAAATATATTAATGCAATTTGGTGATCTATAGTTTTAAAGAGAGACTACTTAAGTTTTAACGCAATATTTATGTAATGCCATAGAGTAATTAAATATAAGTAAGTCTCTCAAAATTCTATGTTGTTTTTCCATAAACCGTTTAGGAGAATGTTTGTACAACAATGATCTATCTCCATTTTAGACTCAATAGTTAATATTTACATTTTTTTATTGGTCAAAATCTATAAATGAGGAATTTAATAGCAATGCGATAGCATGAAGATTTGCAACACCTAATATAATGTCAAAAATTATAACAGGAAGTAGAAATTTTAATACGAAGTGTTGACCCTTGTGGACCCAATATTGATGTTTATTATCAGTCCAAACATACAAATGAGGACATTAATTCTGTAAAAACAAAATTATAAAATTTAAAACCAGGATTAAAAAAAGTTTTACATAAGTATAATGGAATTTATGCTTGGGTTTGATAGTGTATATATTATTTCGTTTCACATATATTACGAGTTTTGAGTAAATATCTCCATATTTAAACAATAGATTGAGAAAGTTCATGCGGGGTTTCGTACCATTTATTTTGAAATCGGAAGCACAAAATGATAAGATACAGCATAAGTTTAAGATAGAAAGTTTTCACGATTTCAATACTTTCTCTATATCATAAATTAAGATAAGATTAAATAAACAACTTTTTCGTCAATAGAAGACTTTGGTTTGTATCAGTGGTAATTACAAGTATCTAGGTATTCTGTTAGTGTAAACCGATTTTTGTACGACAGAGTCGTAGTTCCTTACTCGCATGTTTTGTTGGATCAGGCTTAAAGGGCAATAGAAAGAAGTACCAGTTATTGTACAGTTTTTATATCATACATCTTTTGGCCAAAATAAATCAAATATTTCTCCAGCAGCAACATAGAGTTTAGTTTTCTGCACATGCTAATATCAACAGATCTTGAATATCTATCAAGGTTGTCCTAGAATTTTGTCAAAACTTTTTCTCTTTATTTAAAAATTTTTGACCAAATTTCAGGACACCCTTGACAGGTATTAAAGATCTGTATGTGCATAAAAATAAACTCTATGTTGCTACTGGAGAAATATTTTGTTTACTTTGGCCTAAAAACTTCAATTCTATAAAAACTGTAAGAATATTGTCGCTTTCTTCGTCCACAACTTAAAAAGAATCGAATTAAGTACTCGTAAGGAAAAGGGAACTGTGGAAGATGGAGTATAGTAATATTTATTTCTAAAACACAAAAGTATTCAATAGTTGTTTTTCATTTGTCTTACTACTTATATTCGGGACAGGTAAACTAGTAAGACACGGTGATAAAAAAATATGTATTTACTTTACAGCAATAACACATATTACATTTAAAAAAATGCAATTGTTATGAAAGACTGAAATAGAATGTTATTATTATTATTATTAGCACCGAGTCTTACTACCCGTTCGGGTTGTACGCACTTACGCTAATGTGTAATGGTAGGGTGATTGTGAGATGAAATGAAGGACCTACAGATTAACGTGGAATCCGAACCACGGTGGAGGCCTGGCATTCCTCACATTCACAAGATGTCTTGTCAGAGGTGAAGGAGGGGTTTGGTAATCAGATAAATCTTTGCCGGGACCGAGGATTGAACCCCGGCCGCCAGCATAGAAGTCTGACACCTTACCCCTAGACCACCAGGTCACCCGAAATAGAATGGAATTAGAAATATTATCGAGTTTGTCATATTCTTTGTAAATGCAAAATATATCTTAAATCCCACTTAAACCCAATACAATAATTATTTACTTAGGTGCATTATTAATATGTATGATCTTCACCTCCATGCACACACATATTACCAGATATTTTATAGTGTTTACCGTCTGCTAAAAAATTATGGATGTTACTTAGGAAAAGTCTTTCATAAATATCTAATTGTATAGTGTTACTTTCTTTCATCTTGGAAATGTGTGTTTATATACTAAGAATTCTATGTTTGATAAACAATACTGGTTACTTAGCGTATTATTAATATATATCCAAGTATTCGTTTGTGGTTGAATAATATCACATATTTATCATTTAAAATGAATATTTTTATACGTTTACATTAGATTTAATCAAAGATGTTCAATAAAGAATGAGCAAAATGTAAAAATAAAACGGGAAGTAAACAAAAATAATTTATAAAAAGAAGTTTTTGATTTTACATATGAGTTTTGTTTTGAATAATCTACAGACAATGTTTTACATGTTATTATGAGTTAAAATAAGTACGAAATATCTTATAAATTTATCATCGTGTCTTTACTGTGAAGACAAATTATTCAATACAAATTATTTCAATAAAAATTTAAAACATTCTATACAAACTTAAACTTAATCTAAATAACTATTATTTTAAAAAGTTATTTGTTTTATAGCTTTCAACATAAACAGTGATAATTTAAGTGTTGACAAATTTATCATACATGTCAACTTAATTTACAGAATATGTTGTTTTGATAGCAAAACAAAAGAATCATTATCAGTGTGTTAGTAAAACATTTCCATTTCCAAGTACGATTAATTTAGGATTAACTGTAGTTCTTTTTAAAATTGATGCATTATCACTAGTCAATTGTAAATAATAATAAAAATTATTTTGAAAATTCATATGATTTGTACTTCTGTCTCGGTACATTTGATTGATAGTACCGAGAATATTTGTAGAGGAAAATTTGAATGTTGATTGAAAAAAATATATATATAGAAAAAACCCTGTATTATCAATCATTAATCAATACAATCGCGTGTGTTATCAAATTATATGGTCTTTATGACTTACGTACTGTACAACACGGCTATATATTTTTTGGTTTAATCATTTAAAGTATTATCTTGAATTAGTAGAAAATAGATTGTCATTTATGTAATATTAATTTAAAGGGGGAAATCCCCATTCAACAATGATACGCATAAATAAATCGTAATCGGGACTCTTAATTAGGCCTAAACAGTTGGACAGTGAGCTTGTGTGTCAATTTGTTTAGAAACTTATGATACATTTATATATAAATGTAGCTCAATATTCGAAGGAGTTGGTATTTTACTTCTTTATTAGAGAATATTTTACATTTTTGAGTGTTTAAAAACTTTTGTTTGACAAGTTCAAACACTATTATTATTCCTAATGACCATGGATTTTCTTATAACAATTTAAATTACATTAAATTTTAGATCAAAACTATTTCAGTCTCGTCAAATATCCATTAAACTAAATAAAATACAACTTAGTTTTAATAACAATATTATTAAATAACTACTATATGTTTTCGTTAAAGCTATTTTAAATTACTTTGTCTATATAAACCAGATTTTTAATAGTATAAAATGATTTTGCTGGTGTCATATGTTCTATTTTAAATAATTAAAAACATAATATACATCTTAATTTTAAAGTATCAAATATAATTATAAATATAAAATAACTATTTTTTAAATTTGTTGTAACTTATCTACATAGAAAACCATTTGGGCAGTTAATTCAATTACATAAATACATTCTAAAAAACAAAATATATTGACTAACAAAACTATCCTATCTTCAATAGAATAAAAACCAATCCAGAAAGAAATTGACATACTTGGAGGAGTAAAATTTAAAGAGCTAAAAGCTTACATTAATACCAGAGAAAAGTTATATTTTTGATTATTATAAGAAAAAACATCAACAAAGAGCAAAACTACCTACTGCAGAAACAAATAGATTTTAAAAATATCAAATAAATTATTTTAAATCCAAAATATTATGCCAAAATATGACTTGTTAATTATCTTATAGTAAATTTAATAAAATCTTATAAGCGCATTCAAACTAAATACATCTATGTATATTAAGTCAATTAAAATTTTTCACAGGCTATCTATCAAATTTACAATAAACAGACTTTTGTATATGGGTATAAAAACTCATATTCACTTTAATGATCTTAAAAATAACTCTTACTACACCGTTAGAAGTCAATACTCTTAAACTTATAAACATATAATAATATATTATGGCAATAACATAATATAGTGGTACAACTCACACTTCAACTGATGACTTGAGTATCGATTCTTCATAGAAACAATCTGCACTTATTTGGAATATTTTTAATGACCAGTTCTATCTGATAATGACAGACCATTTTGGTAAAAGAACCTTTCCCTATATACTGACGCACAAGTTAAATGTATACACTATATAGTAAGCACACTTGTTGTTAACAAAAGTCACCCGCAACCTTTCAAAAAACAAACTTAAGTGTGCACCGATTCAAAGACAACTGATTATATTAAACCATTTTACGATTATGGTCGGTCCCTTTCTAACGCTTTCTTCTACCACCTACAGCTAGCTACGAGGCATTAGTATGCGTAGCAGACGACATCTACGTAGAGATTAACAAGAAAGAAACTATGAAACATAAAAGTTTTGTGGGAAGAGAAGTGTCTAGTTTGTGACTTCCTACGTCAATGTCACAATGATTGGCCTTGGTTGACCATCTTCTGTTCTAACTCAAGGGTGTGGATACTTTGCTGTGTGGTATTGTCTAAAGATCTAGTATGTAAGGACAAGGGAGATTTTCCTAGACTTAAGATTACATTTTCAATATAATACTTATGAGTCATATTAAAACTTTAAGATTTTTTTATCACGTTTTAGTATCCGGTTGGGTTATACGGTTATGTACTAATTACTCTATTGGTTTTAGGAATTGGGAAGGTCATATTTAGAGAAATTGTACCTCATATGAGTGGAAGGAGAGTAGAAAACCATTTTGTAAAAATCACCCTCAGTATACCTGACCGAGATCTGAACCTCGATCTCCATCATCGATATTATACTAAAAGTTTAGTGCGTTAGACTATGCGGCCACTGAAGCGGGTTTATTTTTCTTACGAATTAGAACTTCTACAGACTGAAGAGATACGTAGATCCAGAATAGATAACTACATTATTAGTACTGGCAGGCTACATATTCTAATTTATGAGTTCACATACTTTATAACTAAATTTGAACTTTCAGACTGTATACATATTTTCATACTACTGGGTAAAGCGTTGCACTCTGACTAAATTCAGATTACAGAAATACCCTATTTTACAAATTCGATTCTCAAATCCGAATCTTGGAAAAAAGTATGAACACAAGATTAAATATAATAGATTCATATATTCAGTTAAGGCTATGGTTGTTAAATTCATCCTATATGTCTAATTGGTTTTGAATCACCAAAAAACAGTATTATAGCTCTAAAGCAAATTTAACTTCTTTTTTTTTAGGGTTTGAGTATCTAATCCGTAATTCTCTCCAACACCCTTAAGGAATGAAGGATTTGACAACTTATTTCTAAAATTTAGCTTAATATCGTGCTTAGTTACGTCAATATACGTCAACAGAACTACATTCATACCACCTGGCTACATAAAACCACAAATATAACCAAACTACAGAACTACTTGAAGCTACCAAACTACGTAACTATTTTCTAACTATAAGACTACATACTTTATTTGTAATTCAGAAACAGAGACAGGTTTTTTGTACACACCATCTATTCAAGTATAAATGTTGAGATGAATGATTTACTACTTACTTGTATGGTTTATAATAGACCTTTGTCTTCTAGTTCTTCCCAGAGACATTTTAATCCGGAACTTCCGAAATGGCTTCTTAAATTATCAACCCTTTAGGTTTGTTTCTACTAGTTTTCGAATTGTTTACCTATTATTATTGTAATGAATGACTCACTTAATATTAAGTCCCTCTCTGACGATCCGAATAGAGCAGAAATGAATTGATTCTCCGGGATGACTTATCCTATTTAATTAGATCTCATGACAGTACAATTAATGGCTTTTCAAATTGCTTCGTCTATAAATCAAGTCAAATAAATCCGTTTAGTTCGTGTAGAACAGCTGTAAAGTGAAGCAATATTTTGCGATGTTTAAAATTTATTTGAACAAATTATTGTAAATTGTAACATGAGATTTATAGTTATCTGTTTGGATTTTCTTATTAATAAAATACATGTATAATCGCGAAATAAATAAATGTTTCACATGTTCTTTTTCTTCTTTTTTTATAGTAATTATTTTTAGAATTTTAAATTTTTTGGTTTATAATTGAGAAATTAAAATTATGGCTTAGTAAAATCAACGTTTATACAAAAAGGATCATTCTCAAATCCCACCCGAATAAAGGGGTTATTTATTTTACAAAAATTAGGTTCAGTGGCCGCATCATCTAAGGCGTCACTCTCGCAATATATTAGACTGCTAATAATAGGAATATCTGACTTCGATCCAGTTCGGGTGTACTGAGGGTAGTTTTCCTAAATGGTTTTCTACTCTGTCTAAACGCAAATGCAGGTATATTTTCTTTAAATTCCACCTCCTTTCCCCTAACATAATAGCGTAAATTATTTATATAATTATAATCCGAACGGGTGGTATGCTTGGTGCTAAAAAAACTCACAATTATTTGTTAGCCTCTCTCTTGATAGATTTCCTTAAATTTAATCTCAGGTTGGGAGGTATTCGTCAAAAACATGGCACAATGAATACAAAAGGTCTTATGAAAATTTGACTGTACTTAATCATCTCTCTCACACATTTATATCAGGTGAAGTGAAGCATTTAATTTGAGAAACCAGAATATCCAGAGAACGAAACATTTTAGAAAATATTGTTTCGGAGGAAGGTTGTTTGTTTTTGAGGAGTCAAGAGAACAGTATTAGTTATTTTTGATTTAGTAGAGATTTGTTCATGGTTATTTCGGAGTGACAATTTTTTTTAATGTAAACTTATCATTATTAACGGCATTTTTTCCACAAAAAATAGTCAACAACCTTTGCTTGATACTTTTTTTAATTTGATAAAATATATCAAATACTAACAGCAGCTCCAGAAAACATGGGGCGCATTAGAAATTTTTGCAGAAATATTTATAAAGACGTAAAGATCTTTTATAAAGTGAACTAAAAAGTTTAGTGAGATAAATAATCATCATTTTCAACATTTATTGATGTAATTATATACATAAAATTGCATCTAACCCGATAAAGAATAACATAGTTTAAAGTTTTTGAATAAAATTTGGTATAATAAAATACAATTTAAAATAGCTTCAAAATTGATATAAAATAAAAAATTGTTTGTTTGTTTTCTCATGTAGGGTAAAATTTTGTTAAAAATATAAATTTTCCTCTAAAAAAACAAAGTTAAACTTGAAATATGTTTGAAAACGTCAACCAAATAAAATATATTCGTGCTTATCTATTTACCCCCTTAAACACAAATCTATTTTTTAAATTCTTTGTTTCAAGGATATTCTGGTGTCTCAACTTAAATGCCTCATCTGGTATTGTTAGATTGTCGAAACATATTTACCAAATACGAGATCTAAACATTTTTTTAGCCACTTTTTAACTACCAGAAAATTTCCAAGTAAGTTTGAACAAACAATGACAACTCAACCGTCAGGATGGCAAAAATTAAACTTGATATAAAAATACAGGAAAAATACAAATAATCAAATTTTACAAGAGAATGAAACCGTTTTAGAAATGTATAGCCACCCAAACGTTCAGGATTTCCCTGCACTGACTCAGTGTGATATTTCCGACTCAAATTTGACTACATAGCACGTTAATGAGGTAACTGAAAGAAAGTGTGTATATATGCGTGTGTATCCATAATTATCATAGACGAATGTCTTCAGGATATGTCACCACATGAATTTCTCAGAAAATTATCAAATTCCTGTCCGGTTAAACTTGATACTTACTAGTTGCAAATTAACCGTCATTTTCCAGAATGTTTTAATATAGATTATGTTAATTAGGCTATACGAATCGTGACATTTCTCTTTGGTTTTAAGGTTGAAATATATCTTTGGATATGAGGTTGAAATTTTTATTTTAGAATTTGAGGCCTACATTTCGTTTTTAATTATATATTAACACTTATGTTGAATTATATATTTATTTAGATTAAAGTTTAAATTTCTCCATGGTGATAAATTGAGCTAGAAGAAAGACTACTACTATTATCAAAAGTTCACTTTGATCACAGATAATTGAACACTTTATAAACAGCATAAACTGGTGATCATGAGGCTTGTGACGTCAGTCTTGCAATAATTGAAAACCAAATATTAAAGATTACACCTGAGTTGTACAACCAAAGGTTCCCTTAAGTGCACAGTGGAAAGTTTAATGATGATGCCTGCTTGAATAACTATTTGAAGCTATTTATAAGAAGGGGCTGCATCTAAACTTGATGCTATTAAGCTCTCATAAGTACTATAGCAATTAAACGCCAATTAAAAAAAAATGGTGTGGTGGAATCTCGAAAATTACAGTTGAAAAGTATATTTTAATGTTTAAAAAATGTTTATAATCATTACTAGTGGCATTGTATATCTTACAGTGTTATAGGACAACCCCCACACAAATATATTTATTTAAAAGCATTATACTCGAGCTAGAGGCCTCCAAACTCTGTAAGAAATCTTCCTAGCCACCAAACCATCATGTTTATAGGAGTAACTTCATTTTATGGTTCATACATATCTACATTGATAAATTACTGTGGACAGCAATTTACTGTGATTAATAAACTATTCATATGTCAGGACAAGAGAAAATAATTGCATTTCTTATCTACCTCTATATAATCCTACAGAGTTTGTACTTTTAATTTTATTATCTCGAGATTAAAGTGTTAGCTCAACTAAAGCAGTAATATTTCAAGATATAAGCTATGGCTACACTTTTTAGTTTGTTTAAATAAAATGAATATGTAATCATGGAAAATGGAAACACAAATCATATTTAGCTTCAAGTAAATATTTAAAATAATGTCACAGCCAAATATTAATTTCATAAATCTTTCTGTGCACACAGTTTTCAACAACCCATATTGGTGGACAATCTCACCAAACGTCTGTATAAAAAGTTTTTTCTGTTTTGAGGTCGGGGTTTTAATCCCATATGAGTACATTGGAAATGTTTTTTTTTTAAATATTGCGTTACTATCCTCTCTGTTGGTGAATAAAGGTTAAATTACTTAAATTCATCCTATTTTTCATATGTATTTAGATTAGATTATCAATCATGTGACTCACGCCCTTGAGTAAGTGGACTAAATGTTAAGACTCCTTTCTCACGAAGCGGGTGCTGTCCGCGGCCTTTCACACGGTGCGTGTTCAAGTACGAACGGGTACGGGCTTGGAAAGCGCCCGTTCATATAAAAACCTTGCCGCGGGCCGCACGCGTACTTACTTGCTTTCCTCGTCTAAAACAATTAAGGCCTTCAAATAATGCATATGCCTCTACCCTCAAATTCTCAGCCTCTGTTAATATGGTGTTCATTCGATAGCGATATGAGCTTGACTTATAAAAAATAACATTTTAGAAAACATTCTAAAGTAGTTTAAAGTAAGGAGTGGTAATAATTAAAGTTAAGACTTAGATATAAATCTCTAAAATACCTATAACAAAAAAAGTATAATTTTTATTTTAATGAATTTAATAGTTTCAAAATCGATAGAGGTATTACGTGATATTAAAATTCAACAAGGTTGATCATAATTTGCTTTTAATGAGCAACAAATTGTCATATATGAAAATTTGCAATAAGATAATATAACATCATTAACTAAATTAAACCATAGGTTGACGACAAGTGTTACAAAACATGGATACAATAAATTTAGGACAAAACAAAGTTTAAAGTTCACCTGAGTTGTAACTAATTATAAAATTTGAATTAGTAGGTTAACATCTGCCGTATGAAGTTTAATAAAGTGTTTGTGTTCTCGTTACAAAAATTTGACAAATACAATATAGAGTGGATACAAACAAGGTTTGTGATCTAATATACTAGGTAAAATTTTTTGAAATTTTAAAGCTATGTATAAAATCTAACCCTTATCTTATTCCAGTCCCATTACTCCTTGTGATAATCAGCCATAGAAGGATGCTGATTTATATCCTTCAGACATGTTTCGGTATATAAAACACCATAATCATGGAAACAGTAAAATGTTAATATTCTTTAATTTAATTTGACAGTTTCCATGATTATGGTATTTTGTATACCGAATCATGTTAGTAGAATATAAATCAGCATTCTTCTATGATTGATTATCACAAGGAGTAATGGGACTGGAATAATATATATGGCTTAGATTTTATAAATTACTTTAAAATTTCAAAATATTTTACCTTACATATTAGATTACAAACCTTCTTTGTATCTACTATATATTATATTTTTAAAATCTTTGTAACGAGAATACAAAATCATTTTATTAAACTTTATATGGCAGATGTTAAACTACTAATTCAAATTTAATAATTAGTTATAGCTCAGGTGAACTTCAAACTTTGTTTTGTCCTTAATCTATTGTATTCATGTTTGTAACACATTTTAAACATGTGGAACTTGTATTTTAGACTTGTCAACCTATGGTTTAATTTAGTTAATGATGTTATATTATCTTATTGAAAATTTTCATATATGACAATTTGTTGCTCATTAAAAGCAAAGTGTAATCAATCTTGTTGAATTTTAAGGTCACTTAATACACATACCAAATTGGAAACTATCTAATTCATTATACAATAATAATAATAATAATAATAATAATAATTTGCTATAGATATTTTCAGAGATTTCTATCTAATTCTTAACTTTAATTATAAAATATAGTTTTAATATGCGGGCAGTGCATAGTTGCAGGCCTTTCGTATAAAAGAAATGTCCTGGGAGCCCGCAACCGCACTTAATTGTGGACACGGGCAGCACCCACCCCTTCATGTGAATGCGGGCAGCACCCACTCCATGTGAAAGGAACCAGGGAGAGGGAAGGGGTCCGGGTGTCAGCCTCTATAAACGAGAAATTGCCACACATACATTCAACTCTAAAGTAATATTTAATTCTACGATGTGTTATTCCAAAATGAGGCTCATGCCAAAATAAAGTTCAAAGATTGCTTCCAATAGTGATCTTTATCCTTGACATACCTATAATTTGAGTTTTATTAATAGAAATAAATTTATTAAATTGGGAAATTAGCTAATTTTTAACGACTTCTTAAGCAAATTTGCTTTTTATGAGCCTAAGCTTGTTTTAAAAGAGCTCTAAACTTAGTATTTTTTTAAAATAAATACAGTAATTTATTGATAGGCTCACAATATATAATTTTAAGATATTTGAGATCTAGCATCGAGCTTTACTTTTTACTTTGAGATAAGAAGATTAGTATTTTAATTTCTCCCTTTTCTTATTAACATGGCAAAGGATGGTTGTAGATTAATGGAAAAAAAGGGGTATAAATTTGGACAGAATAGAGTAGTTCCAGCAAACGACACAGATAATTGCATTTTAGTCCATGTGTTCTGACAGATTAATACTTTCTTGCTGACCAAGGCAGCCACCTCAAGACAAATCAATTTAGTTTAATGCTGACAGGGATGTCAAGATTCAAATCCCGGTCAGGTGAAGTGTGGTTGGTTTTCATAAATGTTCACTCACTCTCTCTCCACGTAAACACGGCTATATTTTATTCCATACCGTATTCATCCTTACCACATAGCATAGCTTTAGTGGGTAGTAAGACGTGGTGAAATATAAAAAAATATATGGAATGAGGTTGTTATTTTAATTGGGAAAATTAAACGAGCAATATCTGAACCAATATGGACTTTAAAATTAACTTGGCTCTCGGACACAATATTCAATCAGGTTTTTGATCTTACCAATATTAAAACCTGTGATTCCTTAGGGCCCTCGCGAGAAAGATGACCTGGTCGAGCAACCCATTATTGCCGCAGCCATTTTTTTCTCACCTAGAAAATGGAGTAGGAGCAAGTAATTTTTTTTTTTTTTGTCTCTGGCGATTTCAAAAATGTCGAACAGAAAAATTGAAAGGAAAGCATTTTGGTAATCTATGAGAAAATGGTGAAACAGAAATAATAATCAGAGATTCTGGGTACATCCTATGTTACAAACACGTGATGAGAGGGGATTGTTTGCATTATTTTATAAATATCTTAAGCAATATGAATAACTTTATTTAAGTACACAAATATGTCTATACATTTTTTTGATACACTCTTGTTGCAGTCCAAAAATATTGTATTATGTTTGAAAACCACCCAAATTGCACCAACAATACAGACAAACTTATCAAGAGGGATGTCTGGATACGACTGGCCATTTCAATTGCCTGGCGTAGATCAAGTTTGCCCGCCATATTTCCGAAAACTTTTTTTTTTTGTTCAAGTGCTCATATGTAGGTATGTGGTACTGAGTAAAAAGTATCGATACTGTACTCATTAAAAGTATCAGAAGAAATATATTAATACCGTTCTAGTATTTAAAGAAAATATATGCTTTATGTCTATTCAACTTCTTAAAATACTTCCATAATTCACTTCCGGGAGGGGCCATTTAAAAAAAACATATTTGTCATTTATATACTCTATTAATATAGATTATTATTAACAAACAATAGAAGAACGGACACCCTGCTCTGCTTCATCTGCTTAAACAAGGCACATAAGCTTTTCTGCCTCGTTTTCTTGGTGTACCCTTTAGTTGACTCTAAAAAGCTTATTGATAAACGGGTAGTAGACTGGTCGCCCCGTCCGGCATCAGGATTTATTTATAAATAAACACGAAAGAACAGCTATGAATTGGGATGAGCTAAAAGATATTGATTGCTAGAGTTGCTTCTTGCTTGTCAAGCAGAAAATGAGCGAGAATTGATAAGTAGTGTCATTTGTTCTTCCTCCACAGTTCACCCTAGAACAAATTTTATCGCAACATGAGTGAAGATAAAAAAAAGTCGTTTCTTTCGATATCAATCCTATACTAGAGTGTGAGTACTAATATCAGTAAAAGTATCTGAAAAAAGGTATCGAGTAAAAAATATTAGTATTAAAAGAAAAATATCGATATGAATATATTATCGATACTTTTTTTCACATCCCTACTCATATGTACCCGAAAACGAACATTTTTTCTGTGAAACTGGGAATTTTAGATTACATTTAATGAGGTGGGCCAACTTGAGCTCAGGCTAGTCCGTCACATACTGAAAAACACAACAAAGCAACATTATTTTCACGTCGTCAACCCACTATGACCTGTTTTTTGCTCACGTGTACTTGAAAATGAATATTTGTGCTCTAAAGTTAGGCATTCTAGAGAACATTTAATGCTTTCTCTCTCCAATCCATAAAAAAGTTCGATGAATTCGTTTGAACGTGTATCTAAAGCATCCCTTTCTCTCCAATCCAAGACTCGCATCCCAAAGCACGTCCTGTAAAGAGTTGTGTGACCTCTTCCTCAAAGTCTCACGTCATACTTCCGTTCCAGGACCTACAACACAAAGAGAAATCACTCACCAAAGGGGGTCCTAATATGGAGGGGTTGTGTGTGGCTGATGGTATGATCAAAGAAACACGTAAGAAGTCAAGAATTATTTCTGTTCATCATTTTCCTCCACTGGAAACATCGAGATCAATTTAAGTTCTCGGAAAAATTTACTGGATATGGGTGTCATTTATTTTTTTATATGCACCACATATTACTTCCCATCCGATCTATCAATATATATTCAAACTAATGGGATATTTGAACAGGGAAGTTAGAATTTAGAGGAATTATCCTGTTATTTCGTGAAGAAAGGGTTCTAAGCTATTTAGGATATAAAAACCCAGTACACCCAATCTGGATTCGAGTTCCCACCTACTCGGACACAATCTGGGTCCCCACTAATGAGGGTCAAGGATTCAAATTGATGGATCTTCATTGTTAAAGTGTTAGAGAGTCTTGGGTGTATAATTTGGATTCCAGATGAATATGAACTAATTTAATTTCATTGCATGTAGTTTTTCCAACCTCAAATCGATTGCATCATCTCGCAATAGAGCAGTGATTCCCAGACTGAGTTACGCGTACCATTATTCCCAGTGGTAAAACGTGAGAATCCATACAAAAACATTAAATTAATGTTGTAAAAAATATAGGGTCTCTTCAAATTTTATAAATACATTTGGACCAAGTCTAGCCAAAAGAAAAACAGTTTTTAACAGTTACTGGAGGGGAAACACTGACTCAAGCTCAAACTGTCGAATCAGTAGTTTTAGACCGTGTTGAGCTCAACCGCTGAGGACGGGGAGATCGAGGTTCGAATCTCGGTCGGGTGAACTGGGGTTGGTTTTCCCTAAATGGTTTTCCACTCTCTCTCCACGCAAATGCGGGTTCACTTCATCTAATTCAACCTTGCCAATTCCTAATCCATTAGCGTAATTAGTACTTAAAGCGTATATCCCGAACGGGTAGTAAGACGCGGTGCTAAATAATAATAATAATAATAATAATAATAAATCATTCTAGACCCACTGCTTATCAGAAAATCTGGAAGTGCCGGGGATCGAACTCAAGGACCTTTGAGTATGTAGCCAGGAATTCTGACCAATAGATCACAAAGGTGTAAAAAGATCTGTCTTAACACCCAAATATTAAAATTCCGTGTGTTTAGTATAACTTGAATTGCGTTGACGGGTACGTGGAAGAAGGCTATCAGTCCAGTGTAGTCTGTTTTAACGGAGGCGTGGGAGCTGTATTTCACATCTCTGACAAATATACTGAGATAGTTTCACATCAATTGTTTCCCACAATCCTTCCACAAGATAAAATATAGTCCGACACCACAGCTCAGTCTCTATCATGTCTGTCTAATGAGCTAACTAGGGTCCTGGGTTCAATTTTTGGCATAGCCGAAATATTTATCATTGGTGAAATATGGGTTTCCCCCTTTAACAGAGATGAATTAACGGTCGGGGGTTGGATGTTGTGTCTGTTCTATATTTAAGAGTGTTTATAAGTCGTGCGTTGATATAATTAATCGGTTCAGAAAGTGCACAATGAATACCTCAAATATATGAAAAAATGGTATCGTATGCACTTCCTATAAATTTCTCTATCTTAATCTTTACCCTATTAGTGCAAATGTGCAGGTACACTGAATGTATTTTGAGACTTTGTGGAAAAAAAACATGTAAAAAGGATATTATTGATGATCAAGGGGAAACCATTTAGTAAAAAAAAAAAATCTTTCAATACACCTTACCAGTGTCGAAGCCCGATCTTCCAATCAATGTAGAGTTATTTTAATATACCTTCCAGAGAGGGTTCTTATACATGCCACAATCGACATAGGACCGACGGCTTAATTTCACCTCCGAAGTAATCTGTGCTAGGGATTTTTTATCGCTCAAGTAAAAATCCGCCAACTCCAGTTGGATTTGAACCCACGAACATGGTTCTGAGGCAAGTATTTCATCCCCAAGATCACCGATACAGGGGTGGGTAAGCTAACTGCAATCTCAAAGTGGGTCATTAATGCTATTCGTTACATTTTGAATAAAATATAGACCATGTTGAAAATACTATTTACCTTATCAAGTTTTGATACTAACATTTAGAATTTTGATTTCCTTATCCGCCAAACGTGTTTTCAAGAAAACCGAGAATTCTTGAAGATAAGTGAACAAAATGAAGATGAAAGGTTAGGTAAAAAGTCTATGATAAGGAGTGGCAGCAACCACTTACACACCCCCCACTACTATCGAAGAGGGGGAAGGAGGAAGTGGTTGGGTTGAGAATGGTGGGTTTGGGGTGGCGGGGGGGTTGATATGCAGGGGAGTGCTTTGTGCTCGCTTGTTTCACGTCAACAATAATAAACGTCAACAGTTTCTACGTTTCAACTTCCAAAGTTTTTTTTACAGGAGAAAGATGGTTGAGGGAAATTTTGCTTGAGTTTTCAAAATAATTTCCCATCCCTTCTTTCTTAGCGACTTTCCCAGTTTCCTGTTTTGATTTTCTCTACCCCATCTTACTACCCGTTTTTACTCTACAGGATTGAGGAAGGTAGAATTTAGATGAAATGAACCTGCATTTGCATGAAGGAAGGGTGAAAAAAAACCAATCCCCCCCATCACTGGAAATCTAGTCTATTGAGAGGGTGAAACCTTAAAACATGAAAACATTTATAGGGTAATTATTAGAAGGTATATACAGAGGGGGTTGTAGGGAAGGCAAGCAAAATTAAGAGTGTTTGCAGTTTTTATAGCAAACATTTTTTTCGGCAAAAATAAATCTAATATTCTTCCAGTAGAAACAAAGAGTTTAATGTTCTTCACATGACGATATCAACAGTTGTTGAATATCTGTCGTGAGCATAGCGGCTTTAGATGAGAAACTTTTTAAATGAGGAGAAAGTTTTCATTCCAGAACACCCTTGACCGCTATTAAAGAACTGTTGATATCAAAATGTGAAGAAAATTAAACCCTATGTTTGTACTATAGCATTATTTGATTTATTTTGGCCAAATAGATGTTTTTCTATACAAATTGCAATAAAACTGCTCTTAACTCGCGTTCCCTACATCCCCACCTTGAGATAAATTACATTAGTATTGGTCTGAAGTAGTTTAGAAACCCCTTTCTTGGGAAAAAATACTATAGATTATGACTATTTTATAACCACCAAGCTCAGCTTGATCCTAGAGGGAGGATGATGAGAAGATAAAAATTCTCGGGAATGGGTACAGTATGTATAGGAAAGATTAGATCGAAATAGAAGGAGTGGGTTCACATTATAATTTATTGATTTTTTTTAAATTTCTGGACCCATTATACAAACCAAGCGACTACACGAAAAAGTAAAATTCGAGCTGTTCATGTACTACTTGCTCTCAGGCAAGGATTTAGAAACATAAAGCCACGAGGATTCAAACTACAGTCCAATTTTAATATGTAGAGGATTTCAGAAAAAAATTAACACGCATTTTTGCGATTAACATCGATAACACCCGATTCGGTGGCCGTGTGGTACAACGCGCTACTCTCATGTTGGACTAGACTGCTGAAGAAGGGGAGATCGGGGTACGATTCCGGTCGGCTGCACTGAAGGTTTTTTCCTCAATGGTTTTCCACTCTCTCTCCACGCAAATTAGAGTATATTTCCTCTAAATTATTCCTTCCTGATCTCCAACCTATCTATGTAATTAGTACATAGGCGTATAACCTGAACAGGTGTAAGACGCCGTAATAAAAAAAAATACAAACCGTTAATAACATGTTACACTTTTATTATATGGGTGTCGATAGTATTTTTTTTTTAATTTTTTTATTTAGCACCGCGTCTTACTACCCGTTCGGGTTATACGCTTTAAGTACTAATTACGCTAATGGATTAGGAATTGGGAAGGTCGAATTAGAGGAAGTGAACCCGCATTTGCGTGGAAAGAAAGTGGGAAACCATTTAGGAACAACCCCCCCCCCCCCAGTTCACCCGACCGAGATTCGAACATAGATCTCCCCATCCTTACTTAGCAGTCGAGCTCAACACGACTAGCGCGTTAGCCAACTACGCCACCGAGGCGGGTGTGTCGATAATAGTGACAGCTTAAGAACACATGACGTGACGTATTAACACGTGACAGTAGATCTAGTAGTTTTTTCTAACTGTTGAGGTGGGGCATCGCAATAAGGCAAGGAGTATTAACAGTCTGATTGACCTCATGTGATAAACCACTCCCGGTGTGACCGGCTGAGATTCGAACCTTGACCCCCTCCCCCTATCACTGGCAAATTAGTCGATTGTGGGACTCTAGATTTAGCTCATGTATCTCGCAAATGTAAAATTAAAATTTAAATATAAAAGAGATTAAATAAACACCTCGGTGATGAAATTGGTCTAATGCGTCATTCTAAAAACTTACTATATTGATGTTGGGGCAAAGATCGGTGCTCAAATATCGGTTGAGTGTACTGAGGGTAGGTTTTATTATGTGCTATTTTTCCACTCTCCCTCCACGAAAATGTATGTAGATCTAATTTCTACTCTCCTCATTCTTAAAATATTATCTTAATCAGTAGGTATATATTATAAATACAGACCGAACATGTAGTGAAAAGAAATGAGGAAAATAAAAAATATTGGAAAAACCAATGGTATTCATACGATAAAAAAAATGTATTTTAAAACAATTTCTTACAAACAAAAAAGAGTTATGGAATAACATATTTTAGAACATTAATATTTAAGGCTGTGCGTATATTTGAATGCAACGCACAAAGGAACACCGTGAAATGGTATTAAAGGTGCGTAACGTATTTTTGGTGGTTTTTTTTATTACGTGCTTAGAATTGTGCTCTCATCCTTTCATGACGAGTATTTTGAACTAGAAATATGAATGAAGTATTAGCCGAGATACAGTGAGCGAATAATAACATTTATTGGCTCGATTTTAAACTGATGGAACGAATTGTAAGAGTGACATGACAAACACGCAATTTTTAAATCTTATACATACATAAAATACTATAGTTCTTTTGACGTAGAGTGTAAAGCACATATAATCAGTTAAATAAATGGTACAACATATTCATACACACTTTCTTACAAAGTGTATTTAAGTTTGGAACAACGTTTTCAAAAATAGGTTTGTTGTAAACTACTCTTTAATGATTTATAAACATAAAATATATTTTATTAATATTGAAAAACTATTAGCACCTACCCATTTTGAACTTGATCTTAAAGTTCATTTTAAATATTTTTTTAAATGTATAATAGATTTTACTACCCAAATAAATTTACAAAAAAAAAAAATTACTAGCGTGTAAAATAGTCTCCAAATACAATTTTTGGACCAAATCGCTAGAGATATTTTCAGATAATTATTATTTTTCCAAATCATTCATTTGTAAATTAGTATTAAATCGATTTTTTTTTAACAAAAACCAATATATACATAAGTATTCATAGTGTAGAAAACTTAAAAGATACCCATTTTGAACCAAAGCTTTAGAGCCATTTATTAAACTATTAAAATTTAAACAAAGCCAGTCGTCAGTAAACTACCCTTAAGTGAACTTACCCTCGAAAAGCAAATACACAAGTTTAGTTGTCATGTAAAACATTACCCAAACATAAATTTTGTACAAAATCGCTAGAACCATTTTTAAAATATTTTGAATTTTTGGAATTCTCTTACTATTCAACTAATCTTCAACAGATTTTTACCCAAAATACAAGAATACAGTGTTATTTGCAAGGTTAAATAAACACTCTAGATATCAATTTAAAAAATGTTATAATATTCTATAAATTTATAATTAAAAAAAAACTCTTATTAGTAAATCACCCGTAATTTGGGTCAAAATTAAATATACAAATATTAAGGATGAACAAAAATTATCAAACCGTTTCGGAACTGTAGTCAGACGAAGACACACATACATACATGGGGACATGGAGAGTTGGGTTGGGAGATCCACAAAACCTAATCTCGAGGCCAAATTTTTTTTATATTTACAATACTTCCTCTTGACCTGAGAAACTAATTTGAAAAAATACTGTTTTATCCATAATTAAATGTTTGATATATTTAATTTACTCTTTAATTATCTAAATGTCTTAATTAACAAACAAGACATTTCATTGTAGACTTACTCAACTTACAAATAACTTCTAAATCCCTATTACATTTAAAATTAATGGTCCTACATTTTATTGCTTGTTAAAAACATGGTTCTTGGCGAAAATTATTATTTGAATTAATGAAAAGGTTTAGAAAATAATCAAATATCATAAATCTATTTAATTTCTCTTGTAGTTAGAAGTATTATTAACAGTGTCTTACTACCCGTTCGGGCTATACGCACTTACGCTAATGTATAGATGGTAGGGTGATTGTGAGATGAAATGGAGGACCTACAGTTTTAACGTGGGATCCGAACCACGGTGGAGGCCTGGCATTCCTCACATTCACAAGTTGTGATTAATACATGTCTTATCAGAGGTGAAGGAAGGGTTTGTCAATCAGATAAATCTGTGCTGGGAGCGAGGGTTGAAACCCCTGACCTCCAGAACAGATGTCTGACACCTTACCCCTAGACCGCCAAGTCACCTAAGATAGAAGTAATGTGCTCGTCAAAAAACCAAATCAATATTTTGATAAAGGTAGAGGTTTTATGCCCCACTGAAACCGAAAAAGTTGTGGTTTTCACTAATCAGTCTGTCTGTGTGTCTGTATCTTGGATTAGATCTGAAACCATTTTTCTGATCGTGTTCATACTTGGTATTTTGGATTTTTCTAAGGCTCCCCAGAGGAACTTTTCGAATTAGATATCTAATTTTAAAATAAATGTAGTTTACTTAAGGGTGAAAAAAGAGAAAATTAATTTTCTCAAAATTCACGATAGCAATTTTGATTATACTTTGTAGCAAGGCATTGTTTAACATTACAAACAAAATTGAAATTTGGTTTTTCCTATAAAAATTATTTTAAGGATACTTTACATAAGCAGAAATTTACAATTTTGATCATATCTACGCAATTATTTGAAATAATAAATAACTTTTCACTGTAAAGTTGTAATACTATTAAAAATAAAAATAAACCTTTAGTTAACATATATATATATATATTTATAAATGCAATAGTTTCTCAACTATAACCATATATATATATATATATNATATATATATATATATATATATATATATATATATATACTTTCAGGGTCCTGGTCTGATGTGTAAGTTCACAATTTTTATCATATCTCCGAAACTATCTGAGATATTAAATTACTTATAAATACAATTTATAATACAAACCTTTTATTTAAAATATATTTTTATAAAATCAATAACTTTCAAGCTATACGCAAAGATATATATATTTATTTATACGCAAAGATATATAAATATCTTTGCGTATAAATTTCGGGTTGGATATTTTTTACGGCCTCAATACTTTACCTTTAATGTTCGAAAATTACTTTTAGGGTACTTTATAGAAGCGTAATTTTCCGTATCTTTGCAACTATTTGAGATAATAAATAACTTATCATTGCAAAATTGTTGTACTATTAAAAATAAAAATAAACTTTTATATTAAATATATTTTTATAAAACCAACAGTTTTTGAGATATTGGCTAATATATTAATACAATCTGGTCAGCTTTTGTTATAAATAAATACTACTTAAGTTTTAACGCAATAATTCTATAATGCCATAGAGTAAGAAATGATTAAGTCTCTCAAAAAGTTTGTTCTATTTCCTTCAACCTTTTAGGTGAAATGTTGGTACAGAAATGACCTATCTCTATCATTTTAGATTCAATAGTCAATAGCTACTTATTTTATTGTTCAAAATTTATAAGTGAGGAATTTAATAGCAATGCAATAACCATAATATGTGCAACCCCTAATAAAATATAGAAGATTTTAAGCCAGAAGTCGACATTTTAATACGAAGTGTTGACCCACGGGGACTCATTATCAATATTTTTACTTTCTAGCTATCTTACAGGTAGAGCAAGTATTGTGAACGTTAAAAAAATATAACTTAAGATTTTGATGAATGCCTACATTTCAGTATCCTGCGAATCCGGAAAAGTTGTTTTCGCAAGGCTGTCTGTCTGTACATTTGTCTGTCAGTCTGTACTTCGGGCTGGAGCTTAACTATTTACCGATTGAGCTAAAACTTGGAATCTAGGGTTTTCATTAGTGATACCACAAGGCATTTTTGGAATTGGATATCCAACCCTAAAATTAAGGGTAGTTTCTTTAAGTGCGGAAAGCGAAAATATCGACTTTAACAATTATGATTAAATTTCATATATAAGCTTTGAAAAATATTACAAATTTTTTCGTGAAAATTACTTCAAGGGTTCCGGTTTGATGCGTAAATTCTAATTTTTAAATTTATGTCCGTAAGTCTTTTGAGATATTAATTTACTTACTATTGCATACATGTAGATCTATTTTTAATAAACATCTTTTACTTGAAATATATTTTTATATAAACAAAAGATTTTAAGCTATACGCAAATATTTATATATTTTTTAACTTTGCCAACATTTTAAGGTAAAGTATTACGACCCTCAAAACGTCTAGCCCAAAATGTGTATGGATGTAGACGTTTCATGACCCCCCAGATCTTAAAAGTGATTTTTTTGCTACGCCATCTGTCTGTGTGTCTGTCTAACCCTAAAATTAATAGCCGTTTACTAAAGGGTTAGAAGAGAGAGATTCCATTTTATCACAACCGGCTATAACGATTCTATCTCTCTCATTTTATACTCAATAGTCAATAATTACCTATTTTATTGGTCAAAATGTATAAAAGAGAAATTTAATAGCAATGCGATAACCATAAGATGTGCATCCCCTAATAAAATGCAAAAGATTTTAACCGGAAGTCTAAATTTTAATACGAGGTGTTGACCCTTGGAGACCCAATATCGATATTTTTTATTGGTCCAAATATACAAATGAAGACTTTAATTCTCTAAAAATAAAATCATAACATTTAAAACAGTGAGTCAACGAATTTTGTACATATGTCTAATGCAATTTTTTTTTTCGGATTAGTTAGTGTATATTATATTACGAATTTTGAAATATCTCCATTTTTAAACAATAGAACGAGAAAGTCCGTGCGGAGTTCCGCCCCCCCCTTTTTTTTCATTGTCGTTGTTTAAACACACTGAAATCATGTAAGTTGGTCAAAATCCTCCTCTATGGATCAAGTAAAAATTAATAGTGAGAAATAATTAAATGTCTACTAACACAGTATCCAAATTATATATATAATGGCTTTTACCGGTAGGCACCAAAGTGCCCGTCTAGTCCAGTCTAGTCTGGTCTGGTTTGCTGATATTGGAGATGTGTTGGGGTTAAATTCTCACCCGATGTATTAAGGTGTATTTTATTTTTTTCTCCCTCTAACGCCAAAATATCCAAGGGTGCAATTCCACTAAATTATACCTTCTTCATACCTATTCCATTAATGTAGTTAAATATGGATAGCTCGTTCGCTGTAAAAAACTAAATAAACTAGTTAAAAAATTAATTTAGAAAAAAAATTAATAAGTCAAATTGTTGTCAGAAAATGACGGAATTGTGCTAAAATAAATTTTCTCGGGCATATATTATACAATTCCAATTATTTTAACTTTTTTTAAACATCATACAAAAACAAACAATAAATTATTTTATGTTGGACATTATAGATTTAATTATTATTTTATTTAAATATTTAAAAAAATCTACTAAAAACTTGCTATTATGTAGTCTTATTAACCCACTTGCATATTTAAATATTTAAAAATGTAATCAGATTTTAAATGTGTTGACTTAACTTTATTTTATTAACAAATATGTTATACTTTAAAATAATACAATTTAGTCTAATGATGTGCATTTTAAGTAATTATATCCTTACACAAAAAAAGAGTATATACTTTTCATAAAGAGCGAGTTTTCTCAAAAAAACATTCACTTTTGGAACAGTCAGAAAAATTAAAAAAATAAAATAAAGAAAACTAATACGTACGTTAGCTACGTACCTATTTCAGGGGAAAAGACAAAATAGATTCATTAAAATCCTGGGACTCAGTAGAAAAGGTCTACTTTCCTTCTTTTTTTTTGCTAACAACCTAAATAATGGGTCGGACGAGATGTGTTGTTATGTTTTTCCACTTTTTTTTTACCCTAAAGTACTCGGGGACATCATTAGCATTAATGGCAGATCGAGAGGTGGAGTCGGGAAAGCAAGTGAGTTGGAAAGGGTGGAAAAGAGAGTTTTCCACGTATTTCCATTGTCTCTTTTTCTTTTCTATTTGTTAATTTTTGTATTTGTTCAAATACGCTATGTACAAAATTTCAATACCTCTGTACATTTATTTAATATATATATTGGAATTTATTTTGTGACCATTGTTTGACTCTTGTAGTTATGGAAGTCGAAAATACATATATAGTACATCGTAGTTCGATTCCAGTTGGTGCTTGAAGTAATTTAGTATTTGTGTATAGGTTTATCCTTCTATCCCGCGCATCAATTTCCACCTGATCCAAGCAATCAGGATCACATTAGACTCATTTCTATTTACAGCCAGGTTAAGGTTTGAGCCTCAGCAATGTGAACTGACAGGTGGTTTTCCCATCCTCTATCCACGTTAGTTCTATATCATCCTCCTAATATCCACACCATAGGATAATTCGCTTACCATAACCACGTGTTAAAACGTATGGATCAGTTAAAAGAGTATTTCTACCACCATGTTCAAATTGAGACTAGCTAGTCTGTAAGTCATGTTATTAAAATAGCCATGTATTAAGAAAACACAACATAAATATCTTAGAGTTATTTTAACTTGAGTAATAGTTCATTCAAGTATACTGAATTTAGCCTTAAGCTATAAATAGTTTATGAACAGCCCAGAGTATGGGACAAATCTTGGATGGCTAATTGATAAGAGAATTTATGTAATGAGGCAAATGTCCTTGGTTAAACTCCCATGTCTTAGTATCATTTTTAAATTATATTTAATCTGATTTAAATATATATATTTAGGTTTTGGCACAATTAAGTTTTTAAGAACTGTTTGTATAGCACGTTAGTTAAGAGTCTTATTAATATAGCTGGTTAAACAAATATGCGTAAAAACATTTTAAATTTGCCAATGATTTTTAACTAATTTATAATTATAGATATCTTCGAATTAACAGAATAAGCAATCGATGGATCTTGAAATTCGAAAATCATAGAAATTTCAATACATATAGGCAACCAAAATTTCGGCCTATATTTATTATGTTTGTACGCATAAAATATAGAAATAAATTATACGGTGCACGCACAGACTTTCTTTCTATTTAATCTAAAAATAGAAACATTTGCTAAAATTTGTAAAAAAACTCGTCACGAAACAATAGAATGTAGCATAAACACCATATAATAAAGAACAACACATTCCTTCAAAGAGCATACATGAAATAATGTACTCACTGTAACAAAAATAACGAGAAAAGTGGTACATCTTTGACCATCAAAGCTCTTAACAATCTACTTTAATTTTAAGACCTCCATCATTTATGTATATATTTTTATAACTGAGAAACGGTTGGTTTTATAAAAGTATATTTAAAATAAAATATTATTATTGTTAATAGTACTGAGACTCTGATAAGCTATTTCGTATCTCAATTAGTTTCAAAGATATGATCAACATTTGTAATTTCTGGTTGGATAAAGTAACATGAGTCATTTTCATGAGTAAATGAGAGTTACCATTTTGTTTGTAATGTCAAATAGTGCTTGGAAACTAAAATGTAATCAAAACTGCTTGAGCGCATTTAGATTAAAATCGATTTTATATCTTTTTGCCCTTCTGTAAACTAACCTTAATTTTAGGGTTGGATATATAGTGTAGTCCCAAAATTTCCTTTGAGTACGTAATCTAGTCTTATGAAAACCCTAGATAATATGAAGGTTTAACCTGATCGCTAAAATAGTTTCGACTCTGAGCCGAGATACAAACACACATATGACATTGATAATACCGCTTTTTCACAATCTAATACTTTTATCTCCAAGAGGTCGAGAGAAAGTAATAAAACATCATGTGAATTTGATTTGTTAATTTTCGTGGTATATTATAACAACAATGTGTTTGTCTTAATACTTTTTGCTTTCTCATGTAAATAGAAAGTATTGTATTCGTGACCATTTCGACCTCTAGATTATGATGAATCTCTACGTTTTATGTGCCTTTGGACCCAAAAGAGTGGATTTGTCTCGGTTACAGATCTTAAAAGGTTTGATAGAATTTGCTCAAACTTTATATTTAAATACTACATGAGTAGACCTTGGGATTTAAAAAATTTAATTTGAACCTAGCCCACAGGCAAATAATAGAAATATACCCTTAACCCTACGGGGGTTTCGCTGTGCTCCTTTTGCTAGTTTGAGTCCTTCAACACTGGGCTTCACTAGTGTCATTGCTGGGTGATAATAGGACCAACCGCAGCGATCCTAGTGGTGAAGGACTCAAGCTACCAAAATCAGTGCAACCATTTTAAACCAGAGGCGTGTGGGTGTATGATTTGTCTGTGACCTAGCCTTAAATCAAAGGTAGCTTACTGATGATTAATTCATTTTAATTACAATATTTTTTTTAAATTGGTCAAACGATTTAATAAAAAATAAATACCTATTGAGTATTTGACCTCCCAAATACACTGTATAGTTGGTTTTTGTGTAAAATATCGTTTAAGCTTACTAAAAAATGATTTTTGACAATTTGATTTATTTCGAAAATGGATCTCACTACTTTGTATAAAATTTATAAAGGGGGAGTGTTTGACATGACCAATAAAATTGTATATTAGTTTTTCTAGACAAAAAAGTTAAAGGGTAGTTTACTGATTCCTGTTCTATAATTTGTAATATTTTTACAAATGTTTTAACGATTTTGTTAAAGATGTGTATCGTGATCATTTTTTACAACATATGTATATTTAGGTATTGGTTTTTCTCCAAAAAAATTATTTTATTATAGTTAACAGACAACTAATTTTGGAAGAAATTGAATTTAAAAAAATTAGCTACAAACATTTTGTCCAAATGTGGTATCTGGGTCTTTTTTACATGAAAATAATATATTTTTATAAGATATATTGAATTAAAATAAGTATATTTACGACTTGAATATTTAGTTCAAAATGAATACCAGTATCTGTGAGTTATTTTTCATTACTAATAGAAATAGGTTTTTTTTGTGAACTAAATATAATTCAATAAGATTTGTTAAAAATATTTGAATAATTTGGTTTTAAATTCATCTATGGAGTGTGTTTGATGGGATTAACAAAATATTTTTGTTTTTGTAAAGAAAACTTACTCAAGGGCAGTTCGGTTGTGTCGTACAATTTATTTTTAAATGCCAATAACGCTCTCTTTAACGACCAAGCATCGGTTCTGCTATGACTAGTCTACAATCGCTTGCGACCACTTATTGTAACGCAGCCGTAAAACGCATTGGGCTTATTTTAAGTTTTAAAAGGCTTGTCCAAAAAAATATGTCAGAAGGAGTAATTTCTGCAATTAAGAAAACTAAGGAAATTAATGTGTCACTTTATAGAACCTTGGATGGTAGATGATTTTGAGGCTACTTATCCGAGAAGAGAATGTCACTGGATCCAGAAGAGCCTTAATATTTTAAAATTACGATCGTAAAAACTTTTGTTTTTCAAAGTGGCCTAAGTGCTTTCTTTAAGTATGTCTCCGTCGTTCTTGTTCTCTTGAACTTTTATCAACTCATTCAAAAATATGATTATTTATCCTAATTAAAAAAATTACAGTTATTTTTAGGTGTTATAGCTTACGATAGCTCCATTCATTTTGTCAGTGAACTTAGATCCCCAATGCGCTCTGTCCTCTGTCTCCTCCTTCAGCTCCAGAATTTTCTTCTTTTGTTCAAATCAATTAATCCACTATTTTAATCCTCCTCCTTCCTAAGCTCCTCTTTTACTCAACCTTTCCTTCTATGACATCGTGATTAAGACAGTTCCTTCTAAGGATGTGTCAGAATCCGTTTTCTTGGTACCAAAAAATCACATCTACTCCAGCATCACATTTCATAGCTCTCTAAGTATTTATATTCTATTTTCTTAGGAGTACGAGTCTCTTCTCCAGCGCGATGCTCCAAGTGTAGCATTTCATCAGCTTCTTACTCATTTCCAAACTAAACTTACTGGTTAGCAGTAGCCCTTTCTTGTTGAAATTTTCCTGGGTCATGGTGATCCTTGATTTAATTTCCTTGTTGCAGTGGGCATTCTTTGTCAGTAGACTTTTCAGTTATTTGAACTGCTCTGTTTTTCAACTCTTGGTCACCTCATTTAGTTTTTGTTGTATTGAATTTCTCACAATGTCACTATTGTTTCTTAATATTTTTTTTAAGTCCCACCTCTGTTTTCTATTACTCATCTTACTGATTTTCTTGCGACTTGTTTCAATATACAGCAACAGTAGGTTGTGGTCCGAATCGTATTGGCAAATGACAATGTCTTCTCATCCTTCACTCCATTCCTGAATCGCTCTTTCACATGGATGTAATCTAGTCGGTACAGTATGGTCTCGATATATCTAGGTTCCTTATAGTTCGAGGTAGATACGTCCAGTGTGCGTCCTTTTACAGAGAATAATCAACGCGAGGCTAAGTGCAAGACATTAACACAAGTATAAATAGAGAAACCACTTGATACTGTATTTTAAGAATTATTTTTGCATTATACCATTTAAAATATGCATTAAGTATTTTTTAGATTTAAAATGGGTTTTAATTCTTTTAAGGATATCTCGTGAAATTCAAGTTTTAGATATTTGGAAATGGACCTCTTTACGTTCAACTTAAAAATTTCAAGCTAGTATGATATATATAACTAATATTTGAACAATTAATTAATAAAATATACATACTTTAGTAATTAATTTTATTATTTATATCTATCCCTAAGCGTTACGCAATACAATGTTTCAGTAAGCCCATTTATTCAGTTTGTTTTTATTATGTACAAGCAAACACTATTTAAAGCTTGAATTTAAATGTCACCAAATCACAATTAATATTATAGTACTTCATTACATATTTTTGTGAAATTCTCTGTTTCTAGCTGTTTTCTTGGCTATCACTGTCATGTTTGAGAATAATAATAAAAATGAAAAATATGTGACGCAAATATATTTATTTAATTAAAATAAAAACGATTCGAACCGCTTCAATCCACTTGAACACAAATAATTATAAATAATACTATTGTGTTTCTCGCTGCTCATTACTTGCCTCAACGCAGAACGTTATGTTTGCTTTCTTTTCCCCACCAATTAATCGCTTCGCTTGTTTGAGACTTTATTTTTTTTAACAAACACTCCCTTCCTCCCGCCTTCTATTAACAAAATTGCATCTCGACCCCCCTCCCTCCCCCTACTCTATGGAATTTAACCTTCCCCTCCAGCCTTTTCCACAACCCTTCTCCTCACCTCGCGATTTCATTTTTTTTATTCGGTAATTGGTAAAAGGACGACGGGCGTTCCTCCTAGTCACTCTTTTTTTCTATTTTTTTTGTTCCTGCCTCATCATCGGCAACAAATGAAGCGAACTGGGAAACAACTTTTTCACTAAGGGCCATTTCTTTCTTTTTCTTCACAGATAGAAGTGAAAAAAAAAACGATCTAGGCTATGCATGTTAAGGCTATACATAACGACAAAATAAGACTTAAAAGTGTGTTTTTTTTTCGTTAAATACAAAGAGCTCTTTTTCAGAGTGTCTTTGTACGTCATCTGTTTTGAGTAGTTCTCAGCCTAAAGAGGCCATCAAGACGGGAGAGTTCTTTTCATCCTGAAAGAGCCAGGCGGTTTGAGAGGGGGGGAAACGTTGGTTTGTTGCAGAAGTGTTATCTAACCCAAAGGCGATTTAATTTTCTTTTCGAGCTTAGTGACTAAGAAGATCGACTTCTTTTATGTCTTACAAAGGAAAATTCAAAACACTTTAAAAAATATATATTCTAACACAACATTGAATCCACTTTAGTGTAAGTTTATTAACAGTTTCCATTTTCCATTTGGAAAATTAATTCTATCTTCGGAATAAGAATACTGATAATAGTGGGATGGATTAAACATTTAATAATATAATTTCACTATTAATTTATGCTGTATACTATTTTATTTTTGGCAGCAAGTAAATTTGTTTTAAAGAAATTGACTGTTCAATTTATCTTATATAACCCAAATTTTTAGTAGCAAAAATATATAGCATGTGTGTCAGTATTATAGTTAGTTCTATAATTTAAATGTTGTATAAATATATATATTATGTTGATTATAAAATGTATATGTATACTTGTGTGTTAGTGTGTGTGCGAAGAAAATATTTTTGATAATCGCATCTTAATAACCGTTCGGGTTATATACCTACGTAATAATTAATCAAATGTTATAAGGTATGAGTAAGGTTTAATTTAGTTAAAGTGCATCCTGAAGGGAGAGTGTAAAATAATTTTGGGAACAATTCCAAGTACACCCAAGTGGGATTCGAAATCCGATCTCTCCATCAGAGGCAGAATTTACTTTTGCTATAATGTCGCCTTAGATCACTCGACTACCGAAACGGGTATGTGTCAGAAAATAAATGTGTGTATTAAATTAAGAACTAACATTTTAATCTAATATAGATGTAATATGCATATATATATTTATATATTTGCTATATGCCTGTATTTATTTAAATAGGCAATATGTATTTATATAAGTATTTAAATATAGGTTATATACATATATATGTAGTACTAATATGGTAGTAATGTTTAATGTGAATTCAATGCACATATTCAAAGTAATTTTTAGGATTTCGATTCAATAATGGTGATTAGTTACCATTCTAGCAATCACACCACTTCTGTGCAAATCCGTGAACGTGATACGAACTTAGTGTTTAGCTGCGATACTGGGTCGTCCCTATACTAGCTGAAGATAAAGCAGGAAAATGGGGGTGGGCACGGGGGGGGGGCGTTATAGTTTGAAAGCAGCGTCATCCCCTGGAGAGACCTTCCGGGCCTCTTAGACGTCCACAGGAGTAGTTTACATAATGCAGTTTCTCTAACTGTGTGAATACCTTTCCTTCCGGCTCCATCACTTGGCCCACTTTTCCCACCCTGAGGGATTGAATTGGGGGAGGGTGGAGACTTTGCGTCTCTTCAATTACCAGCTCCCCCGAGGATCATGATTTTGTTCAGGTCTCGCTGGAGAAATGGCCACTTTATCCTTTCCTGAGGATTCCTTACTCGATTTGCTGCAGAGAAGCCATTCTTGAGCGGGTAACTGGATCTGCTTTCACTTTTATTTATTGCCTTGTATTAAACACGACTATTTTTAGTAACTTAAGACCGTATATATATTCGATATTCGGACGTCAGCCTTTCTACCATGGAACCTGAACAGGTTGTTATTGATACGTGGCTTTGTTTATTCCCGAGATTAAACAATAAGTTCGGCCCTTAATCTATGGAGTAGCTCTCATTGATGGGCACTTTATGGCTAAAAATTCCATTGCAAGTCGGCCGATGATTCAACATAGCTCCCATCATAGTCTAGTCAATGATTCACCCGTTATAAGTTTAAATATGTTTCACCCCAAGTTCCATTATAAGCTGAACTATATTCACCCCAAGTTCCATTATAAGCTAAACTATGATTCACCCCAAGTTTCATTATAAGCTGAACTATGATTCACCCCAAGTTCCATTATAAGATGAACTATATTCACCCCAAGTTCCATTATAAGCTAAACTATGATTCATCCCAAGTTCCATTATAAGCTGAACTATGATTCACCCCAAGTCCCATTATAAGCCGAACTATGATTCACACTAGAGCTCGTTCAGATGTTGCGGATCCATCCGCGGGGTATTGAGTTGTATTAAGCTCCATACATTCGTTCACACGAGGCGGAGTGGTGCAATCGTCTGAGCGGTCTCCGACGACCGACCACGAGGAAATCGGAGAGCGTTCAGTAGACGAGCGGATTCGGCGCGGTTCGGACGTAAGCAAAGGAGTGAATTATGGAGCATTTCGATACAGAACATTTTGTTGACAAGATGGAGAAAAGGCCTTCCATATGGGACATTTAATGCGAAGAATATTCCAACAAGATGATATAAATCTAGCTTGGACAGAATTGATAGAGCTATTCGCCGACGCCAGGGAGTCATTGGAACAAAAGAACGTACTTGGTAAGTTTGCTCTTTATTACAGATATTTATATTACGTATATAAGAACAGTAGGCCCACGACTATCCGACATTCTTTACTATCCGTACTATAAATGTCAAGGTTTTGGTTTTGTAAATATTAAAGATGCTTTATATAACTCTCCTTTTACATTCTGCAAGGATCCCGCGATGTCTAAACAGCTACCATTTTCCACGTGGATCAAACCGCGCGGACGAATCCACCCCGTCTGAGAGCAGTTTTATGTTGGCCATCTAGTGCTATCGGGACCTGCTAATAACCCAGCTCAGAGCGTCTTAGTCGAAAGCTTTCCCAGCATGGCCGAAAAATGTATAATAATTAGTTAAATTGGTGCTTCCTTTTCCCCACCATCGAATGGCCTACCATGCGAAGTAGGTTTTCTATTATGTTTAAAACTAGGTTAGTTTGTATCTAGTAATAATTTACTAATGAGTAGATCCTTCGTAAAAATGGTGAGGCACGATAAAGCGAAAAGTGCAATACAAAGATGCGATCAAGTATTTTTCCTTTGATAGTTTTCAAAATATGATTTATAATGCTTTTTGAAAAGTGAAATAAAACGAAATTATCATGTTACACCAAATCCTCCTATAAAACGAAATAACACAGTTTCACAAAAAAATAATCTTTAAATAAACAAGAAATTAAGCAGAAATTTTGACCATGCTGTAATTTTATTAGTATTTTGTTGTAGTGTAAACTAACTTTAAGCTAAAAATTGTGAAATATGCAAACAAATTTGACAAATAATTTTAAAGCAAATATTTAAGGTTTCAATAATAAATTTTAATTCTATATGCATTGTCTCAATATGTAAATAATACTCAAACACCTCAGATAACATGTAAATTTTAATAAACTCGAAATAAATCCAAAAAGTTAAATTCAAAAAACTAAGTTTAAATAAAAATAAAACAATTTTTACGGGGCTCTACTAATGAGCAATACGTGCTAATAAAAATATACATTATTACAAATAAATGAGCTTCGGATGAAATATAAATTTATTATACTCCAATTGTAATTATTGATAGGGTCACAAATTTGGAAGATACAATAAAATGTTTAATGACTACTAATTGCTACTTTTTTTCTCACACATTAGATCAAAGGGGCTTACCCTGGGTCAGCGAGCTCGACTGATAGGATCAAATGTAACTCAGGAGTTCGTGATTTTGGTGCTAATAATGGACACGTAAGGCCTACACTTTAAGCTATTTTCCTCATTCTCTTTCAAGACATTTATTTTTAATACATTCCATTCAACCTTTGTCTTTAAATTAGTGCTCGAACTGGTAGTAAGTGAAGTTTAATATAAACTAAACTAGGATTGATTCTAACATAAACCGTAAAAGTAAAAACATTTTAGAAAATACTAAAGTCTGTCCACACCCTTATAGCATAGGCTCTTAAACTATAGGTAGCGACGACTCCTCCAGGGATGGCGGAAAGTATTCTGGGAGTCACAGTAAACGTGAGTAGATTAAAAATTTATGATATAGTGATTGCATTTATAAAACACTACCAACTTATATTCTATTCTAGCATTTGCCCGCAGTTCCGCTCACATTTAACAATACATCAAATTATTTGACAGCTTTAAATGATAGAATAGAATGAAACTAACTTCAAGAATAGTGTTTTATGTGCATACAAAGATTGAAGAAGAAATATGAACTCGCCCCCATCCCATATCCCTCCACAGCTCAGCTCATTTCTCTTATCTTATGTATCAGAAATACCAGCCACGACGATTGTTCTCTACTTACACCCAGCTTTTTCGAGACTAATTTGCAAGCTTATGAGCTACATTATTGTGTATACTGAAAAATAAGAATCACAAGAGAAGAAGTCCCATCTATATCTGGTAAACACTTTTTGAACTTATTGGAAACAAACAAACTGATGGACAGACAAACAAACTAAAAATGGAGTAGTTTGTGTTGTTATCGTTTATACTTCCCAGAAGGAAAGGAAAACACCACAAAAATTCGACTGCTCAGAAAACCATAGATGGTGTACCCGTCCTTCAAATGGGGAATTTGTAAAGTAACTTCTTTATTTTATAGTATATAAAATTAAAAACAGAGAAAAGTAACCAAACATTACATTATGCACAACTATTAATCATTTAGTGTTTTAAATTGTGCTACAAAACGTGAAAAGTAGGTTGAATAAAACAAAATATTATCAAAATTAAGATTATAATTTTAATATTGTGTATAAAAAAAAGCTGAAACTTCTTTTTAAAAGAAAGTTATTACTTCTCTTGACAGATTATTTGTACTCCCAATTATTTGTGCCAAATAAAAACGAAATAAGATTAATATAGAATAAATAATTAATGGTTGAAAAGTTTACAAAAATTACTAAACAGAACTGTAATAACTTACAGTATAGAAAATAAGTTAATACTTTTCAAAAGTTTTTGCCTTATTCAATCCACTATTTTGAATCTGCAATATGAAATTTTCAATTTTAGGATATTTCTAGGGAACATTATGTAAAAGCTTATTGACGTATCCAATTTTATATTTCTAGAATTGTATAAGTGTTCGAATAATTCATACGGACGGACTTATCAAAACTATATTGAATTATATGTTCAACATCCAGCTGCACTCTTTACATAATATAAAGTTCCCAATTTAAAAAATCGACCAATAAATTTATAAAATCTTTGAAACGAAACATTACTCAGCCCATAAACTTAGTTCACAAATAAACGCAATCCACAGAAAGCAATATTTACCTAAGAGCAATAGTAAGACATATAAAAATAAATGATTTACATTAATATAAAAATATATTGCAAATAAGATTATCACAGTTTAACAAAGAGTATATATTCAGATTCTTATGATTTTTAGGTAGGTTCCTCTATATGTATTTAACTATTTCAATTTTCTGCCATACGAAAATTATTTTATTCTATTAGATAATATTTTGGGAGGACAGCTTTCCCCTTTTACACCTTTGGTGAGAAGTATTTTATTTTTAGCACCGCGTCTTACTACCTGTTTAGGTTATTCGTATATTATGTACCAATTACGATAATCAGCTAAAGATGAGGAGAGTAGAATTTCGAGTAAGTTTATCCACATTTGCCTGGAGGTAGATTGGAAAACTATTATGGAAAAACCACTCTCACTATATCCAACCAGAATTCTAGCCCCGATATCCCTGTTATTGGTATTATAGTCTGTTACGAGAGTAAAACGTTGGTCCATGCGGCCACCAAAGCAGGTTCAGTGAGAAGTAGTTTTTTTTACATACATTTTTGAAGTTTCTAAATCCCCAATTCAACCAAACTTCACTGAAAAATGTCAAATATTTAGGAATTATTGGGGTATTTAGAATAATCCCAATAAAATCCTGGAATTTTTTTAATTTCATATTTCTCCTTAAAGTATACAGTGGTGTGAGCTTTTTTGAACAAAATACATAGAGAAAACATTTCATTTTTGTATATTAGTGTGATTTAAGCTTCCTAGATTTTTTATTTTTGGAGGTATATTACCTACACATATACCCACAAACACAAACTCACACATACTTACAAATAAATACACATTCTATAAATGATTTATTACTGGTCTCCATTGTCAGGCTTCCCAGAGTTTATAATTTATAGCTCCGAAAAGGCTAAAATATCGTGTTCTACAAACACATTTTTTAAAAGAAGACCGTAATGACGCCAAATAAAGTTTTTATTTGGATTTAAGATTTAAATGCATTATGAAATTAATCTTTGTATTGCAGTTGATTTGGTGATCAATTAAGATAAAAAAAATTACTTCTATATTCATGGTATGTTGATATTTTTAAAGCTCTCTTTGCCAATGAGAATTACATAGAAATGTTTATACAGTAAGAGTAGATATAGGCCTAGTTGAATGGTTACACATTTCGACACTGCTTCTCCAACTGATCAGATAAAATGATGTTATATAGCTTACCTTTTATTCATAAAGATAAGGAGAACAACTGAATATGCTCCATCTCAATTCGATGTGTAGTTTAAACAAACAGAATGAATCGAACGTAAATACAAATGTACACTTTTATCAAATGCATGGATAGATAAATAGTGAAACAAAAGAAGTTTTCTCTTGAACCGATGAATACATTTGAGTTTACTGTGAACAACCAAACAAACAAAATCGAACGTAAAGACAAATTTATAGTTTAATATGTGTATAGATTTGTTAAGTTTATTGCATAAATAAAAGTCTTTCGGACGAATTACACCAACACTATTTTAATAATCTTTCGTATAATTCACCAAGATAAAATAATGGCTTACAATGGTTTAAAAATAGATTTGTTAAATTTTGATTTATTCTATCAAAATAAACAAACTCATCCATTTCATTAAATTTTTATGTTTATTATTTATTTATTATTTAACAGTTATATTATATAAAGTTCTTATTTTTATATGCTAATTTTAAAAATTATATAAAAATCAACCAAACTTATATTAAATATAATCGGATGTATGCATTTTTTGCAAAAAAAAAAGTTCCCCCCTCCTCATTTTTCTAAATATGCTTAAAAAACTGACAGAGTAGGGCTATAAAACTCATTAATTCAAGCACTAACGCCTGGTGTCGCTTATAATTTCGACTTCTAGAAAAGGGTCATGAATAGAAAAGTTTGATAATCTGTGAATTGTGTAACACTTTGTAATTGTCATATTTTTTAAAATATGTTTAATTTCAATGTCAAATGAAATGAAGGAATGCTGCCTCCAACACGTGATTTTATTTGTTGCACCTAACCTCCCTTTTCATCAAATTTTACCACACATTTATCAGTTGTTGCTGCTTTTTTTTTATTGACGGTCCATGAAAAAACATGGACAGGCGTAGAGTCCTTTGGCCAAAAGCTTTCTCTGTCACAGTGTCGGCAATTTAATTTAATCTTGGTGAAGTGAAATGGAAGGGGAAAGGATTTACTCCCAATCTCTCGTTAGTACGTGTGAGCGTTCACTGAGTTTTTATTTATTTTTTATGTAGGAAGCTTACCTACGTTCTTTTAATTTTAGATAGTTCAGTATGGACAGTAATAGGGAATAATTAATTGACTACTCGATGGGGATTAATACTTTACAAAATAACAAACTAGACATTTATAGAACCATTATTTCTTATAAATATACTAACTTTAAATATTTTATTTAATTATCACCTTCAACTCTCAAAATTATTGACAAATTGTTTTTATTTTGTTTGTTTTTACCACCTACTCTCACATCCTGTTAGGTTTACACGCATATCTAATAATTACTCTAATGGGGTATAGCTAGTGAAGATACAGTTTAGAGAAAATGTACCTGAATTTGAAGAGTAGAAATGTAGAAAAATGTATTCACTAATAAAAAAAGGCTTACTACGCCCAACTGGGATTAAAACTTCAATTTCACTATCAGAGTCAAACCAGAATAAATGATGTTGGCATTGATACCACGTACTAATCGATGTGGGTCTTTAAATAGTTCTACAGGTTGTCAATACGGGGGATGGTCTAAAGGAAATGTACCCCAATTAAAGGGAAGAGGAGATGGGAAATTATCAGTGATAGAATGTGTAGCATTACCCCCAACACACACTACATAAATTTTAGCTTTGGATGTATTCATCAGAAATCTAGGTCTCTTTCAAGCCAGACCTCTTAAGCCATGAAGCCACCCGTTTATGGATATGTATATTTGTCTTCCTAGTGATATCTGGGATCACTACTCCTATGACCTAAATGTAATTTTTTTCTTCGTTTATTAACAGTTTTTTTGTAGTATCATATACAAAATAATATGTGTAAACTAAACAAAAATAAAAATACTATACCATATCATTGAATATAATTATTTTATCCATAAAATATTTGTGTTGGGAAAGGTTTTCAAATAAGTAATTAGGGTTACGTTAATGTTTATTTAAGCCTAAGGTATTAAAAAGAATATTCATGAAAACATTACAGATACAAGAAGTGTGGATGGGATGTAACTAGAAATTTCTTACAATGCCTATTCAAATATTTGTAGGTTTAGTTAATATATGTTTCCATTAATGCAAAAAGTGATGATATAGCTCATTTGTGTGCAAAAAAAAAAGCAGTATTTCTAAAATATGAGTCATCACTATTATTTTAAATATAGAAGAGTTTTTTATTCCTATCTCTCTTATTAGATATCTATAGAAAGTTAAATGTACTAATCTATTCGATTACTTTACACTACCGTATTGTTTAAGAGGAGTACATGGTCGAAATTCTTTAACACGTGAATCCCTTCATATTGTAATTCTCTTGTAATTTTAGGGTGACTTTGAAATAAAATCAATTTGAAAAAAGTGCAAAGCAATAGAGGGAATAGTATTACGCAAGAGAAAAAGGTCAAAAGATTTAATCAAGACTCAAATACTGCCGGTGACTTTTCCATTTTTAAGTTCTAACTGCTCTTCCCAATTGTATCTCCCCTTTTAAACTCTTATTCCCCTTCTATACAGACTTAAAACGAGACACGAACAATTAACTTGATTGCAAGAGGTTGTGTGGTTGTGCCAGCGGAAGGCAGTAGAAGAAGCAATACAATCCAGAGTCCTCCAAAATAAGAAGTCGGCCTTTTTTTCCAATCTAAGATGAGGGGGGAGAGGGGGGGGGGCTCCCCGGTCATTTAGCAAGGGGCCGTAAATCGCTCTTCAATCTTGAAGTAGGAAGTGGTTTTTTTTAGGGGCTGAGCTTAGAAGGGGTAAGGGGTGAAAAGCCCTCAATCTCAGGGTAATGTTAGAAGGTCGGCGCCAAGTATCCCCTGCAGGTGACAACGTCAAGCCATCAAAGCGGCCCCCCCTCTCCCTTTCCCCATTTCCTACACTCCTAGTACCCCCCATTTTTTCCCCCCTTCTGGAAAGCACACGTGGAATTGAACCATGTAACACAACCCTCCATACCCTTTCTACCAAACCCTCCACAATCCCTCCTAACACTCTATAAGTCTTCTTTAACTCTGAACTAGATCTTTCTTTCTCTCTCTCTTTCTGATCACATACACCTTTCTCATTTTTTTTTTTTACTTTTCTTCTTATTTCTTGGCTACATCTTGATTTTCATCTTTTAGACTTCGTTCTACCTACATTTATTTTTTTCTTCCGATTTCAATTTTAGAAACCTAATCAAAGACTTTTCTTGGCTTTTGTATGNTTCTTGGCTACATCTTGATTTTCATCTTTTAGACTTCGTTCTACCTACATTTATTTTTTTCTTCCGATTTCAATTTTAGAAACCTAATCAAAGACTTTTCTTGGCTTTTGTATGTGTTCTACTAATAAGTATTTTTTAAGTCAACAACCTGGATCTTGGTTTGATACGATTTATATGCATCCGGGACTGGAAATTCTCACAACCTTTCAATGGGTTACTGTTGCCTGCACCATCTGGTAGAAATCCCATTTATTAGTTGAGTTTAGAAAGTGTGATTGTTCCCTGTTGTCTTCCTCACTAAATTTATTTGAGCAAGTTTGAAAAGGGCTTACCAATTTGGCCGGAAATGTATTTTTCATACAGCTCCTAGAATTATTTTTACTTGCCACGATCCACATGAAACAGCAGGATTGACTTTACCTCCAAAGGAAGTTGTGCCATGGATTTTTATCACTCAAGAAAAATCCATTGACCTCAGCTGGGGGTTGAGCCCTCAAAAATTGGGCCCTGAGGCGAGCACTTTATTCCGAGACCATAGAAGTCAACCATAAAATAGTAATGTTTAGTAAAATAAATGGTACAAAACTACCACCGAACTTTTTCATATCGTGTTTTATTGCCTTGAAAATAATTTTCAAGCATAGGTTTTAAGAAAACTATCCTTAATTATGTTTTACTCATAAAAACAAACACATAATCGTGTTGATCACTCTTTATATATACATTTCAAACCAAATTATTCAAATATATTTAACAAAATTCAAATTTTCAAAATTAATAATTTGTAAATTAATTTAAAATTAATTATTTATTTGTAAAAATAAAAAGTTTTCTTATTTATGATGAAAAAATATTCCAAACTTCAATTTTTAATCTAATCTTAAAGGTAAATTTTATACAAATTCAAATTATCTTTAAATTTTCGTAAGTAAATTATCATTGATTAATTATTTCAGATAGATTTATTTAGGATAAATAAAAATAGCTACATTTTATTTATAATGTTAAATATTCTCACGATACCAATTTTGAACCAAATTGTTTGAGCTACTTTCAAATTAGGTGACCTGGTGGTCTAGGGGTAAGGTGTCAGACTTTTGTGCTGGGGACCGGGATTCAATCCTTGGTCCTAGCACGGATTTTTCTGATTTCCAAACCCTTCCTTCACCTCTGACAAGAAGTATATTAATTACAACTTGTGAATCTGGGGAATGCCAGGCCTCCACCGTTGTTCGGATCCCACGTTAAACTGTAGGTTCTCCATTTCATCTCACAATCACCCTACCAATACATATTAGCGTAAGTGCGTAGGCCTATAACCCAAACGGGTAGTAGGACCCGGTGTTAACAATAACAATATATCCGTGATCAGGAAGATACAGACAGACTTGTAAATTGACAAAACTGTAAAGTTAACTTTTTTTGGGTTCATGTTCACATAAAACAAAGATTCGTCATAATCTCGAAATCGATTTTTTTCACGCTCACAATACTTTTTCTTGATATGAGAAAGTAAAGCGGAATATTAAAATTTGTCCAAATTAACAGTATTTGTAAATATTTATATGTAATCTTTTTCTAAAAATATTTTATAACAAATAAAGGATTTAACCACTTTCTATATAATTATTTTAGTTACCGAACTGTTCTAAACATATTTTTTTCCTATTTTTAATATTCTTGCAATGAAAGGTTACTCAACTTAGACCTACTTAATAGTGAAAGGTTTCATTTACATTCTTGGTTGTAATTAGTTCATTTATTTATAGAAAAGTGAATATTAAAATTATTACCAAATTAACGTGAAATATCAATCATTTTACATGTTTTAATCTGTTTTTTAATGATTACCTAACACTATGTGTTATTGAGTCATATTAATTACGACGCAATTCTATTTTCTTCTTCTTCTTTCTTAGCACCACATATTACTACCCGTTTGGGTATTACTCCCGGAGGGAGAGTGGAAAATCATTTTAGGAAAAGCTACCTTCAAAATACCCGACTAGGTTCGAACCCCAATCTCCCCGTTTTCGGCAGTCTAGTCTATTTCAAGAGGAGAACCCTTGTCCATGTGGTCACATCTATTTCAATAGTTTTTTTGTAGCAAAGCCTACACTTATTTAAAAAAAATATTCTTCCTAAATATACTTGACACTAAACATAGCAATATTATGAAATTTGTGCTACTATACTATTAATTATGTATATTTTAGTTTCATTACTTCGATCCCATAATTATAGGTCTTAAGTTATACATACTTTTTTTTTTAGAACCTTTTAGAAAATATAAACATATTTGTTGCCATCAGTATTGATTATATTTTACTATATTATTATTATTATTATTTAGATAAAATTTGTCATATGTGCCAAAATGATAATTGCATTTAGCATCATTACTTGACATATGAACGCAGGAGATTATATCTAGTAGTTTTTTTGACTTGTTTGTCAATTTTGAGGAGATCTAGTTTCGATTTCTGGTTGAGTGCACTAATAACGTTTTTTTCTTAAGTTGCTTACCACCCTTCGCGCAAGTGTAAGACATTTTATTCTACATTCAACCTTACTCATCCCTGATTTAATCGTGTAGATCTGTGAATGCTCGAACGTAGCAAATTAAAAAAATTTAGTAAATAGTGGTTCTAAAATTACCTTAACCTCGGTTTTATTTTAAATTACACAAATAAAGATCATTTTAATGAGCAGATTTGATATACAATAGTTAAATACTGATAAAAGAATATTTATTTTTAAATCTGGGCTTAATTTGTGATGTTAATATTTTTATTGCTCTTGAAAGCTAGCTTCCTATTAAAATGGATGTTAAAATTAATCATTATTTTGAATTAAGTGAAAACCGACAACATGGATGTTGAACGTGGTATATTTTGCTATTGGATGCCATCATCCTACCACTGAGCCAACTTAGTTCATCTTACATGCAGATGAACCAGTCTGGTCCAGCGGTAAAGCAGTAGAGTACAAAGAAAACATTTATAGTTTTATTATTATCATAAGGCTGTCATTTTTCACTTAAAATAATATAATTATAACATCAGGAAAATTCTTATGATCTCTTACATATTACATCATTTATATATGCCATTATTATATCAGAACGACGATCTCTCTGCTTCCAATATATTTTTACAAACACAAATGGTCATCAAGCTTAACTATCTTCAATTCTTTGTTTAATATATTTTATCCTTCTTACACCTTTTATATTTTTTGTTTACTTATTTTAATATCCGTATTCATGGCTTCATTTCGACTACCAGATGACCTAGCAAGCTCGGAAGCAACTAGTTTCAGTGGTACGACCAGAAGAGATTGGAGATTACATCTAAGAAGCTGTTCAGGTGCTTGGAAGTTGTGAATGGGGTGATGCTGATAGACCTTCGAACCCATATCCCCATCTCTCCCCTGCCCCATACATCCCTCAGGGAAGGAAAAGACCCCGCAAGGGTTTAGCTATGGTCTATACGGTTTAACATACGTTTTATGGAGACTTAGGTTACACTATTCTCCTAGTTTATTTTTATGTGTGTGCGATAATGATATAGATTGGAGCATAGCTTCTCCTAAGTAGTCAGGTGCTTTGAATATATATATTGTATTACGTTAACAGAATCTTGAAGTAAACAATCACTTCTTACCTCCTCCATTTGATTGATAGTATTAGTAATATGGCTTAGGTTAGGAAAAAAATAATGAAATCTTTGATCAAATTTAACACAACGTTTTTCCTAGTTAATTTATTTTAAATACCAAATATGAAAACAAATAGAATAATTAATATTTTTAGTCATGAAAAAGTATAATTTACTTCGCTGATTGTTTAGACAGGTTTGAATTTCACTCATTCTGGATTTCTAAATATGTATCTACCCTGCTTCATCAAAGAGAAGAAAAAAATCAACGTTCACTTGACAAAGAGCATTCAGGTATCAATTTTCAATTTAAAGAATAAAATAAAATAACGCTTTAACAAAAAAATTTAGAGATCCACCACAATACACAAAATATTGTTTAATAGTAAATTATTATCTACAAACATCAAGCTTATTTCAAAACTGTCCTATGAGCTTAGAACTGAAAATTCAATCCGAACTCTGCGATTATTCATCCATAACGTAACAAGATATTATTATATACCTAGTCTGTAATCGAACTATGTTATTCAGTTCAATACTTCTACCAACTTAGAGTACTTCTCAAAATTATTTTTATAGGATTTCTGTGAATATAGCACGTCAATTTCTGTATCATGCAGCTTATCCCATAAACTAAAGTCCCGATTAATAATAACTGCTTCCATTTAAAATGCACAGTACACAACTATTTATCCGACACCTTAACGAAGTCGATAGCGTATCTATCTGAGCTGTCCCAGCTTAGATTCCCGACATAGCCGAAACATTTATTATTGGTAAAATGATGCTTTAACCTTTCACAGTGATTAATTCATGGCCGGGGACTGGATGTTATGCCTGCCCTAGTCTTAAGTTAGATTATAAGGCATATGAAGCTAAGAAAGGCCTAGCAAGTCGGTAATGACAAATAAAAAATTGACTCAGGCCATAGGTTTGAAACAGTAATGGATGTAAAGTAGAGTATACAAGTATTTTAAATTAATTATAACCACTATAAATGTCAATATTTTGCTATATATCAATGGATACTCCCACTTATTTAATAATTAGTCAGTTTTTAACGATCAATTTGGTGTTTATAAAAACTAAGCTTTTCAAAGCATAGCTTAAGCTATTATTTAAAGTCATTTTTGTATTAGATAATAAAAATAGAACTTGAATTACCTATTAAGTAAAAGTATTCAAGTAATGCATCACTTTTCAACAATTCCTATTCATATTTTTAAGTTGAGAACCTAAGCAATTAAAGGTGTTTATTTACAAAAATTCTTTACTAAATAATTGTTTGCACACACTACGTAGCTTAATCTATTAAAAGATACAACTTTATATTTACAATAAAGTTCCTTATGTTTGTGAGATAGTAATTGTAAGAAAAAGTGTAGAGCTAAAATATCTGGAATTTCAGATTCCCCGCCCCCCTTCCCTCCCTTACCTGTGCCCAAGTAGAGAGCTATGTAACAAATTAAGATATTATCTAACATCTGAAAATACCTTATAAATAATTGGTTAAAAAGAGTAAATTGAGGAAAATACACTATTTGTATTTGGATTTTAAGGTGGGAGTGTAGGGGAAAAGATCGGTGTCTGTACAGTGTTTATAGAAACACTTTTTGGGTCAAAATTGATCTCATATGTTTTATCTGGAGTAATATTTTAAGTATTTTTCGCATGGTAGTATTAACAGTTATTGAATATGTCATTAGTATAATGGCATAAGATGAGAAATCTTTAAATTTAAGAGATAAAGTTGTCATCAAATTCCTGGACCTTCTTGACAGATATTCAACAACTGCTGAGGTCACCATGTGAATAAAATTAAATGCTATGTTTCTGCTGGAAAAATATTTTAATTATTTCGACAAAAAAAAAAAATTTGATGTAGAAATTAAAAAATTACCTTTAGTCGTGTCCCCTATATTCTTACCTTGAGGATCAATATTTACAAACCAATATCATTATATAATGTATCGTGGCTACAAACTATCATCGCCACTGACCTTCGCCAACTTAAGAGAGCGTATACACACTTACCCCATTTTACGAGGAATTCAGTGCTTAATCATGGACAATCCACGTACTTCAACACAGAAAACTCTTTATCGTTCGAGTTTGGCAAGAAAACAAGAATGAAGTAAAGAAGTGGCATGTGACTCAGGTTCGCTTTTACGGTATCCCCGAGTTCAAGAAGCTGCGCATGCGCTAAGACTTAGGGAAAGGTGCGAGAAGTGCTATCACGTGTGTCTGCCTACCCCCTCATGATGATCCTCACGACGTTGTGCGCAGGCATCGATGAGAGGGCCATTTCAGACTAGCTGTTGATGATTTCATTGGTAATGTGTGATATCTCCCTGTCATTTTCCCCCACTGTTTTAATTAATCTTTGATGATAATAGGAATTGGGGATCTCACAACATGTAAGTGATCGTTATTGTTTATCAAAAATATTTGAAAACTTATCAACTAGTAAACTCATTCTAAATTATATAGGATTTAAATCAGATTATATTTCGACATTTTCTATTTCTTTTGGAATTAGAATGTGTTTTGGATACTGACATGTAAGGTCTTAAATCTTTTTGATTTGAGTTCGGATGATTTATTTACAAGTCAAAATTATTTAATTTTATCTTCATACGCTCTCTTGCACTTTATTTTGCCATATATTTACAGCTGTAGCGAGTCCAAGCGTAACTAGTAATGTTACGTATCATATTTTCAAGTATAATGTTATTGGGGAATACATTAGATATTTCTAGTATGTTAAGAGTTGATTATAAACTTAGTAGATAGTTTAAAAAGGGAATAAATATTTTCGTATCTAAGTTACCTCACCTCACGGGTTATAAGATGAGAATAATGATGTTTCTTATCAACAGTAGATCCAGGTGTATAGTTATTATTATTAGCACCGCGTCTTACTACCCGTTCGGGTTATACGCATGGTGTATAGTTAAAGTGCAAAACTTCACTAGTTGTTTTATAAAATATATGTTTTATAAATACGGAAATGTGATATGTATGGACTTTCAAGACAATATTTATATCATGTATTCCTTAATTTAGTTAAATGCGCTTTGAACGCTTTCATTTAATTTTGCTTTGTATACTTATGTACATATATCGCTTCCTGATAAATATTATTGGATTATCTACTATTGTGCATTGTCCGCAGTCCCTAAATATTATATTACTGTTTACCTTTTGAATCTTATTCTACGCTATGATAATAAAACGACTTTCAGGCCAAAGTTAATTTCATTTCATTCGTTATGAATTTACATTAAGCTAAATCCTAACTCCTTCAACGTCAATAGTCGAATACACTATTTTACTGAAAGTTAAGATGGCTAGGTTTGGATACTTGGGCTTGGCATTTTTGAGTATAGGTCAAATATAGATTCCTGGGGATCTTCTTTTATTATTATTTGTCTTGCAGCCCTCCTCCCTCCCACAAAGGGTTTAATAATTAATTCTTGATTAATTAGGCCTACGGTGTATTTGTAGGCCACGTGATTTCAATCAGGGTGGGTAAGTTGAGAAGGCAAGCAAAGAAGGGCAGTATGTATGCAGTTTACTAGCAAAACTTTAAAAAAAAAGTTATTCTATATAAACATAGAGTTTAATTTTCTTCATATAGTGTTATCAACAGTTCTAGAATATCTTTCAAGGGTGTCTTGTAACTAAACGAGAATTTTTCTCCTCATTTTAAAAGCTTGTCATCTAAAACCATTATGCTCATGACCTATATTCAAGAACTGTTGATAACACTATGGGAAAAAAAATTCTACGATTTTACAGAAAGAATAATTAATTTATTTTGACCAAAAATGTTTTGCTATAAATACTGCATTGACACCGGTCTTTACCCGCGTCCGCTACATCCTCGTCGAGCCATGTATTTCGTAACACTGTCGAACTCTATATACCCCGTGCCAATTTTTATGATCGAATTATAGGAAATCCATGGCACAATATGATATCACAATCTGTTTACATTTTGAAGTAGCCTTCAATAACAGCCGTGTCTACTTACGATACTTTTTTTTTTGTTGCTTTCAAGACTACCTATAATTCTTATCTTCATTGCACAATATTGAGAGAGAATGTTTGCCATTTTAAGCTCACTTCTTCTGAATTTTCAAGGCTTTGTAAACTTCTAAGCCCCATAAAAAATAAGATAATCTTCTCCTTGATGTACTTTAGCCGATAGGTTCTAGCTGACCCTATTTAGATATGTTTTTTGCTCGAAAGGAACATTACGATGAAAGGCAATGTAAGACTATTTAAAATGAAGTATCTATATTGAGGTAATGGCAAAACTAAAAACTAAGCAAAAATTGACACAACTTAGAATATATAAAAACTATAATGGATAAAATACAAATATGCCTATGTATATGTATCATTAATTATATAAAATGTATATAAAATAATTAATGTTAGTTAAAATTAGCCATACATAAAAGTAAATAATATTTAAAAATAAAATTAAGATTTCATGAAGGAGTTATTTATAAAACTAAATAATAGTAACAATCTGAATAGATAAAAGAAATTTTACTTCAGAGCTCGGACCACTCTTAAATAACTAGAACAACTTAAATACTTACTTTCGAAATTTATGAAGCATTTTATATCACTATAAAAATATATTTAATATTAACAGTTGATATAACATAAAATTATTTTAAAAGTAAAAATTGGCCAAAAATATAGTATTTTATTACAAAATTTACCAAAAGTAATGCTAAATATATCTTACAATATATTTGTATTCAAACATTTTTCCACTATTGTTTATCATATCATACTAATATTATAAAGAGGAAAGATTTGATTTTTTGTTTGTTTGAAATGAATAGGCTCCGAAACTACGGGACCGATTTA
>CABEEJ010000122.1:0-16477 GCA_901482245.1 Timema douglasi
CATTCTATTTAAAACACGAACATATTTTCGACTACAATATGTTCATTCCCATTTTATAAGGCAGGACTACGTTTGAATATTTCTACGATTACTTCAATAACATATTTTAAAAAAATAATAAAAACTAAGTTAAAATCAATTAAAAAATAAATAATGGATTAGTAAGTCGTTATTTGATTCTTAAAACTCGAGAGTGCTTACTAAGTGATAAGATTACCTGAATCGATTCTAAACAAACAATCGATATATGATACGTAGGTCAATAGGGATAAATAAACAGTTTTATCGCTGTCTGACTGTTGATAGTATTTATTTTTCATGAAACCCAACAAAATATCTAGCTTAAGGATCGTATGCAATAAATTTGGGCTCTTTACATAGTTGTAGATAATTAAAACCAGTTGGGTAGTAATAATTAACAGTATCTTTATTTTAATCATCACTCGGGCGAGTAAACATATACGTCATGGCGACCAACTTTGTAGTGTGTGTAGTGGCGGCTGACTTTGTATCATCCGTAATGAGCTATTATTTCTGTTAAAAAAAGCCATGATTTGTTTAATTTATTTCGAGTTTATTTATAATTATAGTTTTGATTTTCAGTTTTTGAAGAGTTTTAATGTGTTTATAAAAATATTTACAAGATTGTTCGTGAGGTGAAAGTTTATAAGTGAGCATGTGCTGAAACGGTCGAGTCCAAGTTAGGGTACAAGGCACGTAAGATTTTCCACACCTAATAATTTTTTATTTTTTTAAAGAAGATTGTATTAATGTTTATCTCTTTTGTCCGACAAAATAAATATTACGGATTAAGTTGTGCTTTTCAAGTAGGCCTAACTAAGTAATTTTTGAATTCAACATATGATGCTTTATTTATGAGGTGAAAGATTCGATCATCGAATCCAGTAAAACACCGAATCCTCGAATACTTGTCAGAATTCGGTGGATTCGAGTGGCCCATCTCTAATTAAATGTTTAGTAAAATGGAAAGGGTATTAGAGCAGAGAGTGTATACTTAATTAAAGAACAGCCTCACATATATTAATAACAAATATAGTACAAACAATCCAATGTCCCTTGAAAATATGTTGCTTTTGTATTTATCTGTAGGTTGGCAATTTTACTTTTAACTCTACAATCTTTACCTTTATACTAACTCAAATCCAGCTACTTGTAACAAATAAAATCTGTTTAATAATATATATTTTACATTTATTTATCATTAATAAGGATAACTTTACAGTCATATGAACTAAATCAATTCAGCCATTTGGTAGTGATATCTGGTCTTTAAGGTTCTCCTAAGCCTCTTCTTTCTCTTTTTCTTCAACGTTGTCATCATCATCATCAACAAATGTTTCTAGCCTGTGGCCGGGTGAGTTTAGGAAAATGTCTCCATCTTCCTCTAACCTTCCACCATTATTCCTCATTTAATTGCTTCCATTTTCCTCTTCTCCCTTGCACACACTGTTATCTGCTCCTTCCATTTATTTCTTGCCCTCTCTTGTGGTCTTTAAAGGCCCTCTTACCAAATTAATTTGATCCCATTTCCCCCTTAAGCCAATGTAAAAAAATAATAATAAATTGTCATAATAAAAAATCTTGTATTTCTTTCCTCATTTCTTCAAGTTTTGTTTTCTGTGTAGTGCCAATAACATGATGGGGTAGATGCTCCAAAGTCACCTGTGTGAAATAAAACATATTATGTACATATCTATTAAATAAAGATAAGACAGTCAAACACTGAAGAAGAATTGACAATAATTATGAAAATGTGAAGAAAAAATATCTTTTTTTACATCTAGCATGAGGGATTATCATAGTAAAGTGTTCATAGGGCCTTTTAGAAAATATATAAATAAATGTGTGGCCACAAGTGATGACAATTTATTATTCTATTAGTGTTAGTTTATTTACATTGGTAATTTCTATCAAAGGTTACAGCTGCGAATAACATGAGCTGATATATGAATATGTGAAAGGGTGAAAGTTTATCAAGTAGCTTTTCTCGATGTCAGAAAAGGTACTTTGTGTGAAAATCTGATTGTAGCTAGCTATACCAACACAATTTTAGAACAGGTTTAACAACCATAACCCATACTGTTAATTACCGTATTGGCCCGAAGATAAGCCGCACTTTTTTCCAAGAAACAGCTCTCATAAAACTCTAATGCGGCCTATAATCGCACTCTTAGATAATACACATTCAATGTTGTACCTATAGGATATGCATGTTGTTAAATCGATATATCTTGCCACCACTATTTAAAAATAAATGAACCTTTATAGTTGGTAAAATTATTTAAAAATAGATGAACCATGACAGATGGCAAAGTTATTTAAAAATAGATGAACCATGACAGTTGGCAAAGTTATTTAAAAATATATGAAGAATTATTGTTTTATTTGTGTGTACAAACAATATTTGAGCCATAATGGCAGCAAAATAAAATTATTTTTTCAGCGCATTCTATTGGCAATATACACTTTTTGGTAAAGTAAGCTTAAATATTTCTAGTGAGATTTTGTTTCAGTGTGTCGCTCAACATTTATTTTAATGTGAGAACAATAACTTAGTATGCGTATTAAATGGTCAACATTTATTCTATTGTGAGAACAATAATTTAGTGCGTGTATTAACTTCGGAACATTTATTCTACTGTGAGAACAATTTAGTGCGTGTATTAAATTCGGAAGTGCAAAATGACGGATCATGTTGAGAAAAGAGCGGGTTTTAGCCAGGGAATAAAGTGTGAACAACTTACCTTTTTTTCCCAAGCAATTTAATTTTGAGTATGAATAACTCACTTTTTTATTTCCAAGTGACATCATTTTAAGTGTAAGCACCTACCTACCATTAAACAATTTCTATTTTCAAATGATTTAATACATTGATCATATTTAAGTGGGAATATTGTTTTTCTCTAAAAGTTGTCGAAAATTTAGGGTGCGGCCTATTTTCGGGCCAATACGGTAGTTCTGATGAAAAGTGTTTGCACTTGTTACTGAAAATAGACGCTGTTTAGAATATATGACACAATTAAATAAGAAGTTATATGTTTTAATTTTTTGATATAATTATTCAGGAGATACAGGTTTTTCGGAAAAGTCACAGAAAAACCACCACTAAACAAATTAGCCTTGAACAAAGGCAAATCTATCAAAGACGTTTGTAAATGTGGTTCTTGCCACTAATAGTTACACTCGTATTAAGTGTCTGGAAAAAAAGAGTTATTTAGATTAAAACTTTTTTTTTGTGTTTTTATATTTAGAATTGTGTCCTACTACTTGTTTCAGGTTATCAGCATATGTACCAGCTGAGTTAATGTGTTAGGTATGAAGAAGGTTGAATTTTAAAGGAAGTGTTACAACATTTGTGTTGAGAGAGAATGGAAAACCATTTAGTAAGAACCACCCTCAGTACAACCGACCATGATTTGAGTCCCAAACTCTCCATCATCAACAGTCTGGTCTATATATTGAAAGAAAGACACCTTAGACAATAAAGCCACCTACCATATCTTTTGTAATAAGTCTGCAACCATAGCAGAGCAACTCATCTATCAAACTGCGAGAAACAACTTGTTTTGGATAGGCAACACAGTTGCAGGTTCCACAAGTACTCGGCTCTTTGTTAATCTTGGCAAGTGTTTCATTTTCTACAATGTTGCCAATAGAATCTGTTGCGAGTCTAGGTTGAATGGACCCACTATCAAATCCCGAGGGGCCGAGTGCAGATACCATACGAGAGAAGTGAGTTGCCTGGAGAGCTGAAGATTCTATGTGTGCCGTATCCAATGGTGCCTGAAGTATAGAGATGTGAAACAAAATTGTTAAGTATGTATTTTCAACTTGTTGCTCTAATAGCACTACTGACTTTCGGTATCTGAAATTATCTATCCTTTTTTTTAATGCAACGGTCTAGAAGGTCATAGGGTCAGTTTCATAGTCAGACATAATATGCCTCAAGTGCAGTGCTATACTAAATGCAGGTGAAACTTGCCAATTCCATTTGAATTAAGGTAGGTGTCGTCTTGTATTTAGAGTAGCAACACACTTGAGTAGTACTCAATCTGACTATGGAACTGACAGATAATCATTTATGAATTATTCCTGGTCTTATGGGACAAAGTGGAAAAGCATGCTAGTTATTCTTCTAATGCCGACATCAATTATTGTCATGGTAGGGGTAAAAATAGCATTTTAAAATGCAAGTAATAAACAATTTAAAAGAAACAAGCACACATTACTTTTGTACAAAACTCAGCTAAGAGTGAAATATAAATATATAAAAAATACATTCCCAAAGTGATTTTATATACTTCAAGTATATTTACGATATTTCAAAAATTAAAATTTTTGTTTTAACAGTCAAATACTATATGAAGAAGATGTTGATAAATGATTGTAATAAAGAAGTTCAATAGGGGCGGCAAAGCTTCACTAACTTTAACTTCAATTTGAACATTTTAAAAATTTGACTTTGGTTAAAAAACAATCACAAGTATGAATCTTTGTCGGAAAAATAAATGACGCCCAAAATCCAAATTTATTTCCAGACTTTTGTTAATCTGTGCTGTTATGTAGGATTCATTTAACATTCAAATGTCAAAAATCTGTTAGATATTTTTGTAATAGATAGGATGTAAGCCTAAATGTCCAACATCCCACAGACTGATGACTGCACAATTTCTTGGGAAGTAGAGCAAATATTAAGATTATAGAACTTTGTATACAAATATTATAAAAACAAGAATGAATAATTATGTATTTTTAACCAATACATAATACAAGTTACACAATATAAATGACACTATACAAGAAATTAATGTGAGAAAAACATTTTAAGAAAATAATGGAAATTAGCACTTATTTAATTCAGCTATGTGAGCCCAATTTGTTGATTTATTTCTGTAATTTAAAGTATTTCAATTGGAACTGACAGGTGATACAGGACAAACTCAGGGGGCTGTGGTATGTACACGCTTAATGTAAATTATAATCTGAGTTTAAGAAGAGTAAGGAAAGACCACTTTTTCAATTCAAAGTGAAGTCGAATCGAATAATATGAGATATTTCCGAAGCCGAATCAAAGTTTGAATATTTAACGTTTTTTTAACTGTTACATATAGATATAATACCATGCATAACTATGTAAATTTATGTATTAAATATAATTTACAAAATGCTATATTACAAACATAATTAATATATTTTGTCTGAAAATGTTAACATAACTTATTATCACAAAATATAAATTGATTAATATTTTTATACTACACTAATTTATGATGATTATGATGATTAAAATTAACAAACATGTGTATTTTAACTTTAAATTATTTTTGTTTTGGTGAAGCTCCATAATTGTTGAATCCGAAATTTTACTCTCAAATCGAAGTTAAAGTAAATAATTATTCAAAGCAAAGTCAAAGTTTTTGAATCTTTGCACACATATAGTGTTAAAAAATAAAATGGATAAAAAAAAATCAGCACAAACAATAGTTAACATATTTGAACATTGTTTCAACTTTGAGAATATTTCATATATTCACACACTCTAAACAGTTCAGCAAAAAACTGTACTTTCTTTGAAACTATTCTAGTTCTCACACCTGACACAAATGACAGCGCCCATTAGATATTCCAGATTGACCCGAGAGTTTCTCCCCTGTGCGAAACACTGTTGAGACTGTAGCGGGAAAGTTGTCTTGAAGATCTGTCACAAACTTCTCTGTCAATTTTTGTATGCTAGCTTGAGTGTCTGCCTGTCAATGTTAAAAAAAAAAATCAAGTCAAAAACAGAAAAAATACTTGTAAAGTTGTGTGAACAGTTGAGATGACCAATGTTTAACTGGTAAGCAAGAGTATGATCCCAACAGGAAGGTTTTTCTACAAAGTAACTATTTTTCCACCATCTTCGGGGACGAATTTCGGTGCAGTCCCTTAAAATGCATACATTTCAACTCGTTCCTTAACCTTAGATATAATTCCCCAATATAAATATCCTTGTGAAAGAAGAGAAACTATTGACTAAGGTTTTAATGTGTAGATCAGAAGGCGCAGTCCAATTTTCATTGGAGCTGTTTAAACATTATAAATATGTTTTGCAGTCGAAATTGATAACATTTTACTATTCCTTCACTCTCCCAACCAAGGTTTGTTGGCTAGATATTCCTGGGCTTCTAATGGAGTTGGCGGAAATGTAACCAAACTCTGATAATTATGTGGTGCCAGTAGAAGTCTTAAACCTAACTTAAGTCTGACTAACCATACCCTTGCAAACAGAGGAACAATTCCCCATCAGAAAAAATACCTACGGTACTATCAGGAACCAAACCTGGGAGCTCTATATTAGTAGCCAGGATCAATAACCACTAGACCAAGAGGCAAGCCGTATTTTAATATATTATTAGTATTATTTTATAGGTATTAATAATATCTATCAGAAGTAACAGAACTTGCAGTTCACATGACTTGACGTTATCAATACGTAAAAGTTGATCTCATAACAATTATTGCTGACAGTTAAGGTTCTTCCTATGAAAATTGAAATAGATAAATAACTTTATAACTGAAAAGTGTTTCATAGTTGTGCTCTTCATAAACCTTATCTCTAATATAAACAAAAGCTTCACTGTGAAATTATATTTAACATTAAACTTACTTTTGTCCCAAGCGATGAGATAACTAAAGGTTCTAGTTTGTTGAAGAAGTTGTAGAAGGCCACCTCTTTATTTGTGAAGTCCCTCATTGGCCGCAAAACTTTAATAGCTCCATCACGCGAGTCACAGAAACCCTTCAAAATTGATATATTAGTTTAAATTAATGACAACATTTTCTTGAAGTTTAGAGAACTCAATTTATTGAAATTAGGGATGAGACCCTCAAATCCAAAGCTGTGGAGTCAATACACCAAGCCTTCGACTCAGACTCCTCATTTTTCTACTGTTTGACTCTGACTCAAACACCTTCATAAATTGCTAAAATCTATTAATTAGCAATAACACATTGACTACGGTAAAATGTTCCAATACAAATTACTTCATGGGAAGCTTCTTTGTCACTATAAATAAATATTTGAGTAAATTTGTCAATCCAAATTACAAATTATGGTCCTAAATAAAGTGATAATTTTTATTAATATTGCTATAGTATTATACGTTTTTAATTTGAAGATAGCGTCAGTCAGTACATTTTTACTCTGACTTAAACTCCACAACCCTGCTCTAATCCTTAAGAAGATTCAAGGATTTGAGAATATTTTGGGATCAAGACTCATATTCCATAAAAAATAATTGTTTTCAATTCTCCAAGTGAAATTTATTTTGGAGCTCTAATACTGCCTATTTGGTCGTTCATAATCAACATAATTTTAGTACCAGCTCAACAACCAGACTCCAGACCTTTTATTTAACACTTAGTTACTATTTCTATATAACATTATTCTATGAGATTTTTATTTCCTCTGAGGTCCATAATTTTTTCCAAGCTTAGGATTGAGGATTTGAAGAAAAATTAGGGATTCAGATTTGTAAAGTATTGGATTCAACACAACTTTAATTTAAAATTCAATAAATATGTTGTTTATTCTTATAAATGTGAATTTTAGTATGAGAGTTAATGCCATTTATAATATATTTTAAAAATGTATCCTTCTCTGAAATAAACACGGCTATAAGATACTCACCACATCCAATGAGAGATGAGCTCCTCTACCAAGAGCCACGTTAGTGAGTATTTTAACAGCAAGGCGAGTGCTACTCTCGCCCACAAAAACTTTGGAACATTTCAACTCTTTGGCCACCCTAACAAGTAATTGATTCCTGGAAAATAATAATTAATATGAGTAATGCAGAGCAAGAAAATGCTTGCGTCATTATTCATTAACTAGCTTTTTGGTGGAATGTTATACACAGTTAAATTTTAAAAGGGTTGAGTTACAAAGTATTTAAAGTGATCGATAAGAATACAATATTTAGAGATGATAAAGGAAAGTTAAAAATTAAAATAACAATGTCCAAATTTAAAAAAAATCAAAATTCACTATCTAAATGGTGCACAATCCAATTTGTAGAAAGTATTTGTAGAAAGTTATAATCCGGAACCTTAGCTCAGTCAGTAGTGGGTCTATTTACTAAACTAAGAGTCTTGGGTTCGATTCCCGGCATGGCCGAAAAATTAATCATTGATGAAATGTGGGTTTACCCTTTCACACATGAATTAATGGCTAGGGACTGGATGTTGTGCCTGTCCTAGTCTTAAGTTAGATTATAAGGCATATGAAGCTACGAGAGGCCTAGCCAGCCGATAATGGAAAATATATGATTTGAATAAAAAATTGACCCAAGCCACAGGATGGAAACAGTAATGGATGTAAGTAAAGAAAGTCATAGAATTAAAATTAGGGCTGTCAAACACGATTCCTCAATACCCTTGATTCTTACTGGTATCAAAATAATCGAGAATCGATCTTAATATTAATATTCTTGCTACTTCGATTATTAGCTCTCAATAAAACTGGCAACAAAACAAAATGGCAAAATTCAGAATAGGTAATAATTGATTATCTCTCATATTAGTTTAGTTGCCATTTCACTTAAATGCCGACAAATTAGAAAATAAAGTAAAAGGTTAAATGAGATTGTCAGAATACATGAATTGATTCTAAACAAACAATTGATATATCACGCCATGTATATCAAAAGTTATGATATTTAGATAAAATCAAGAGGGCCGCTCTCCTGTATTCTTTGTCGCTTTTAAATTTTTAATCTTTTTTTTTAGCTCCTTGAATAAGACAAGTTTAATAAAAAATAGAACAAACATAAACTTAGTTATAAAAACAAAGTAAAAAAACTATATTTAGTTTAATTCAATAGATTTAGAGCATGGTCCAATATATCGTTCCCAAAACTTCTTCACTAATTTCTGGCGAACTAACATGTGTTGGATCAATCATGGCAGATGACTTTAAATATTTGTAAAGTGTGAAATATGTTCTTTCCATTATAAAATCTGCAATTTGTTGTATCAATTTCAAGTTTATTTGAATTTTTTGTTTGATTTTCAGTTTTGAAGAGTTTTAGTGTGTTTAGTAAATATCTATAAGATTGTGAGACTAAAGTTTCAAGCGAATATGTGTTGTAATGGTCGAGTCGAAGCTTCACCTTGAGGGGGAAATAGGTTAAGAGGCATGTTAGATTGTCTATACAATGACAACTATTAAATCTTTAAAAAAAGGTTTTTGGCTGTTTTTACAAAATTAATATCTTTTATTTTACAAATTTACAGTTTTATTTCTGACAAATGTTGTAGACCTAATAAAATATATTTTTACGCGTTTATTAATTTTCTTACAATTTAAAAATTAAGGGATGTCTACAATTATTATCTTGTTTGTTTACTTGCTACCAGTTTGGTACTTAAGTTTTATTTCCAATGTCAATAAGTCAAAACAGTGCACTTTGTAATGATATAGAATTGTACATCTCAATAATTTATTATTCACATCTTTATTCAAAATTACGATATTTTAAATGAAAGCGAGTAGTAAGATTTATTTGTGTTAAGTTGTTAAGTTTCAAGGTATGACAACATACTTCTACGTCTCTGTTTATATAGACAAAGCAGTTTTGTGGACAGAAATGCACCTGGATGACCACACTTTTCTTTTAGGAAGCTTTGAGAAGGAAATATCGCTTGATATACCCCTTTCAGGGTACACATTTCTTCACTTTCCCTCCTGACGAGGAGCCGTGTAGGTGGAGTCTATGACATCTTAATCTATGTTATAAATCTCACGTGTCGGGAATTATCATGCATATAAAGTAATAGTCGGGTTTTTATTAAAATCTACAACATGTGAAATATCTAGCAAAAAAACTGTTTATCTACTTCAAATTAAAATAACTATAAAACACTAGAACTTTTAATTTATAAAATAAGACATCATTCCTTTTTAATTAATTATACAGAACAGCAAACTTGGAACCAATTCAATAGTTATATCAAATGTCACCCTAATGGTGGTGTACAAACATTAATATATCAGGCTAGCTCTTTTAAACATTACAACTCTCATTTAATGGTCCTATTTGGTGGATTGATTAGACTTGTGTTCTCAACAACTGTGTATTATACTAGTTTTAATTTTTTTTATAAATGTTTGATTCCATGAGGCTTTATTTGTAGGTAATAATACATGTTTACTATAATGTAATTCCTAATTATTTTGATTATATGATTTAATACTTAATAAAATTGATATTTTTCTTTGTTAAGATTTAAAAAGAAAAATATTTTATAACCATGAAAGTTTTTTAGTTTTTTGGTATATTATAAAGTTGAATACCTACATATTTTTTTAGGTTGGATGAATGGATAAAAGAATTTTAAAAAGTTCAAGAATCAAAAAATCGGGCTTGAACTAAAGAATCGGAATCATGACATCTCTAATTAAAATGTTATTAAAATAGCTTTTATAAATTTTGAGTTTTGTTTTAAGTTGGTAATCTTGATAAGCATCAGCTGTTTAAATTCGTTTGGAACCAAAAACTACTAATCAGCTGTTCATGCTGTTTCTCTGTTATTCTAATACTAGTGTTGTAGAAAACAGTTAATAGTATGTTTACTTAACAAAATAGTCTTTAATGGTGTATGCGACCACTTGTTAACAATATAGATTTGTTATTAATACAATTATCCTGATTTCTGTAATTGATTCTTTGTTGTTCTTATTGGCATTAAATCCTGTAAAATGTTGGGGTTATGTGTTAGATAGATCTTTCACCGAAGAAAATTGCCAATGTTCTTTTGGAAGTAGATCATTATACACAAAGCCAGAAAGGAGTAGGATTAAATATTTCAAAAACATATGTTAGTAGAATAAAGCAGGCTAGTCATAAAAATTAAAACAAAGAACCGAAGCGAGTCTGTTTAGTCTCAATACACCTGGCCAGGATTTAAACCTTAGAGTCATCAACAAACTACAGCAAAAGATAGTGATACCTTACTCAAGTGTTTTTCAAATTGTGCTCCCCCACATCTATCTCAGGTACCGTGATGACATTTTTGGAATATTCTTTATTTGTTTTTCAAATCTGAATAAAGGTGATTTGTCAAAGGTGCAGCCATAACATTTGACACCGAGAAAGATCAGTGAAAATAACAACTTGTTCTAGCCCATATCAGAAGATATATTCCATTGTACACACTATATCTGACCAGAGATGGATAAATACAATTTTTTATTTTTTTTTAAGTTTACCTTAATTTCAGAAGTAAATCTTCTTTTGATGTTAAGCTTGTGACATTCTTGAATAATGCCAATAGCTTCAAATCCAACTCATCTTCCTCCTCTAAGGGAAGATCAGGATTTAAAAGGCAAGTATTTTCTGTGCTATCGCACAAAACCCTTGACAAAGTGGTTGCATAAAAGGAAAACTGGAAACTGTGGACTTGATCCATAACAGCAGCATAAGTCGCGCACCGCTGTTTCACTGAATGACCAAATATAATTCCCTCTGAAAGAAACAAACAGGGTTACTACATTTTTAGAAGTGAAAGATGTAGCTTACAAATTTGAGCAAAAAAAATATTATTTAGTCCAACATAAGCAATAAAAGGTGACGAGACAAATTTTACTAAGGTTGGATGTGATAGTAACTAGTAAGCAAGTAATTAAAAAATTTCAAAATTTTAGGTTTACTAGTTTAAAAAGATGACTATCAGAAAAAATGCAAAAAGTGTGGAAATTAAGTGGAAGGAGTGTGATAAACACAAGGTCAGGTTTTATTGTGGTTAGTTATGAGCAAAATAATATATTTTTTAAACATAAAACACTTGAAAAAGTTTACCTTTATCAGCATTTTTATTAATTATTATCATCCTCATCAAGATCATCATTATTAATAAAATTGATTCAAGGATGATTAAATAAAGACTCATTTTTGAAAATTTAAAATATTTTGAAAATGTACTTAAAACGTTCAACATTAGTGAATATGTGAAATGTTTTGCATGATAATATTTTTTTATAATTCATTTTACTAACCATTCAAATTACACGCTTATGTACTAACTACGTTAATGGGTTAAGGATGATAAAGGTAAACTTTAGAGGAAGTATAACTGCATTAGCATGGGGAGTGGGAAACCATTTAGGTAAAACCATGCTCAGTACACCCGACCAGGATCAAACCACAATCTCCCCATTATGGGCAGTCTGGTCTATCGCGAGAGTAGCTGCTTGGACCATGCAGCAACCAAAACGGGCCATTTGAGGTTAATTTACTGAAAATTTGAATTATTTTTTAAAATGACTAGCTATTTTGTTCAAAATTAATATTTTAAAAGTGCTTCATTTAGTTATCAAAATAATAAGTTATTTCATTAATATAAATTATTTAAGTGTTATTTGCTGGTATCCAATTTAAAAATTTTTTATTCTCGATTATAATCAGTTATATGAGAAAGTATGTAAAATTGTGCCTAACAATTTATTTAAAATATTTCTTAGTATTGCGAATATCTCTTAGTGAGTTATAATTTCCCAAATATTTCAAACAGCAAATAAGCATATAATCCAAACGTGTAGTAAGACACGGTGCTAAATAATAATAATAATAATAATAATAATAATAATAATAATAATAATAATAATAATAATAATCAAACAGCACATTTGAATAACCAATAGCCAAATGCTATTTTTATCCATGCAAGATTAATATACTGATACAACTAATGAATAATCTTAAAAAAAATTATCTTGATATGTGTACTTTACAATCAATGCTTGTAGAAACGAGAATGCCCACCATCAATGTAGACAACTGAAATGTCGAAGAAGTGACGCTTGTGAGTAGTTTCCTGAAGTCCCGTCCAAACTAAATGCAGCAGCGCCAGACTAGACTGACTGCCAGAGTGAGCTAACAGCACGTGTGTGTCATCTTTCATCTGTTTTGACTTGCCTAGAGATGCTCGGTACTTGTGAGTAGTGGCTGCCAGGAAGCAGCTTCTATTAACACTCAGATCTAATATTTATAGTGATAATAACTTTTAATTTACTGACATTATTCTTCAACACCCTGCATTAATTAACTCTAAGAAATTATTTCTGTAAATTATTATGAAACATAATAAAAATATTGTGCAGTATAACAAAAAAAAAAAATTGTGAGGGTGGGCTATTATCAGCCCGAGCTAAAATTACAATCGGTATCTAACCACTAAGTTGACCATTTTACCACTTAGCTTGATCACTAAATATGTAGGTTTTGTTATGTACAAACAATGGTGATCATGAAGTCTAAGAAGTTTGCCTCTAGATTTATCATTTATAGTTTTACCGTTCTCACCCTCAGCCCTCAAACCTTAAGCTGTTGATTACCATAGTATTAGAATATAATCATTAAAAAAACTAAATATTTAAATTATAAGCTCCATTGTCTCCATTAACTTAAAACAGTGAAGAAAAGGGTTTAAATAAAATAGGCAATTAAAATATATGTCTTTTAATAGACCTCAGCTCTAAAGACACGACCATAATTGCAACAAAGTCATGTCGCAGGGACAAAAGTTACAATGTTAAATCTATTTTTAATATGGATTACCCAAAATTGAATACTTTTGCAACTTAGCAGATCTAAAGTATGGTTGTGCCTATAGAATTCAGAATGAAAAACCACATTTTGCAGATGGTGGGAAACAAGCCTTGACCTCAAGGATCAGAGTTTGATGTACAAGACAAGGTGTTGGCAGCCTTTTTGACAGGCCATATGGGTTTTACAAAAATTGGTGGGCCAGTAAAAAAAAATATTGATTAAAAAATATCAACTTTATATTTCTCATATGGTAATTAGATATTAATCTATTTTTATGAACACAATAATTGTTTAATTGATAAATCTTTCGCAGGCAAAGTAAAATCAAGGTGGGCTGGAGGTTACTGACTGCTATACTAGACACTCACCTAGCCAAGATTCTAAATAGATTTTGAAGAAAATGTAACAATAAATCCAATTTAAAACAATAATTCAAATAGAATTGAATCGTTGATAGATTTTCTTTCTAAATTATTATTTGCCAAAGTTAATTAAATTTCAATATGTACCTGCAATAGGGATCTTTCAATCTCAGGACAACTTCAGCTGGATTCTCATTACACTTTCTGCAAATGCTACCAGTCCTGAAATCAAGACAAGACTATTATCTATTCTATGTTTGTAAATTTTAATCGCAAGCCAAACAATTAAGAGGCCTACTACTCTAAGTGAGAATGAATACAAAACCATGCCATGTATAGATTTTGTACATTTGGGCTGGATTGGTAATGAACACATTCAAATCCAAACAATAGAACAGTTCATGGTCTAAGTCATTTTCACAAAATCAATGATAAAATCAAAGAACTAATTTCCATTTTAGAAAAAGAATTTGATTTCACTAAAATATAATTGGGTGATGATATTAATGTTCCTATAATCACATATTTTTATGTAATTTGAACATTTTCGTCCCTGATGATGGTGCTCTCGACACTGGCCATACTGGTCAGGTCGATTGGAATCTTTGCTTAATGTGATTTGCCAAATTGTGATTTTCTATTATGGTTTATGCTAGTGTAATTCGTTAACAGTTTAAGATAGCCAAGATGTTTGAAAAATATGAGTAGAGTTTTAAAATTAGAAAAAATGTATCAAGACAATTATTAAACTACTATCTTATGTAAGTTTCAGTGGTGTATTATCTGGGTATGCTAGTCCTGCGCCGTATACCCATAATGATATGGACTAGTTTTTTTAAATCCAATGTTATAAGTAATTATTCTTCCAAAAGGCTCTGCTTAGCACTATAGAAAGCCCAGGGCCCGCTACTTGAAAAACGCAAGCCAAGCTAGGGAGGCTCTAATGAACTTGCCCAATGTCTAGGGAGTGACAACACATTCCCTTTCCGCTCGCCCACAAGTCATTGGCCAAAGAGTGGCTAAACTTGTTTGCCAAATACATGATAATACATGTGACTAGAATGCATAAACATAACTCATTGTAATAAAATACATTGAGTTATGTTTATGCATTCTAGTCACATGTATTATCATGTATTTGGCAAACAAATTTAGCCACTCTTTTAGATTTGGGTGTGTCAGCACTGGTGGAGTGAGGAAGGGGGTAGGGGGGGCTACTTTAACTGTAGTTGATAGTAATAATTCTTGTTTTTCTTTAGCAAAAAGGATTCAAGGAGTTTTAATAGGGTTATTTTAGTATTTTGATGTAGAGAGTGTTTGGGGTTACACAGCCCCTTAACCCCTGAAGGCCGAGAACATTTTGAGTATTAATGGTTTTTAGAAATCATTTGTAGTTATTGTAATAGTAATTAAGATATTTAAATAATGCAAATGGTGTTGAAGCTATTATTTGTGGGTTTTTTTCAACCGTTAATTTTGTGTTTGACAGTAAACCTTTTGAATACAGTCAAAAGCCTGGTCTTAAAATTTAGCCTATACATTTGACACATCTTCAATGCTAAATATTTTAGTTATACTTCATTTTATTTAAATGTATATTAAACTTATATGTGGTGATGGGGAATTTGGGAGGGGGGGGGGTCAAATACCCTATTTGCCCCCCTCCCCCTTGGGTGTGTCACTACTTACAGCAAAATATATGTGTAACAGTTCAATTCCTGGTGCTTCCAGATTTTCTGAGAAGTCTTTCCAGATTATCTGAAAAGCAGTGGGTCTGGAATGGGGTGGACTCAGCTTTGTGTGAGTAAATGAGTAGCTACTTGAATAAACAAGTAGCAGCTCCGATATAGAAAGCCGAGTTTAATGGCTGGAGGCGTCACTGTGCTCACCATTTACTATCTGCAAGAATTGGCACTAATTCGCCAAACAGTTTGGTAGTCACTCGGTAGATATAGCCTGAATGCGGGCTGACACTAAGGAGTTATTTTTATTACATTTTGAGTGAATGGTAATCATTGTTATGGATAAATCTAAAAAAGAGAATATGGGAGTAGAGGGCGCAAAAGTTCCTAAGATAGCATACAGTTAAGGGGAAATCATAAATGTTCGAGAACCACTGTTCTAGAGGTACACGTCTTCAAATATCTTCCGGGGAATAATCCCTTGACGTTCTTGGACAACGGTGGTTAAGGGTCCTCGGCCCCCAAATCCCCCCTGCAACTTTTAGAGTCGAGTATACCTATTAATTTTCTCAGAATATGCCACTGGCAGGAACAATTCTTGGCATATATATAAGTGATGCGTCCGCAGGGGGCCCACAAGGATTAGGAGCCCCAAAGCCAGCACTGTTTTAAAAATTGTTTAAATAAATAAATAAAAAGATAGAAAAAATATGAGAGCAGTAAAATGAAATTATTTACAACAGCACCAACTGAGTGATTAGTGGCTGCCATTTTTTTCCCCTCATTTCCCCAGGATATGTTGCTCATCACCCCTCCCTTCTTGAGG
>CABEEJ010000122.1:16589-144821 GCA_901482245.1 Timema douglasi
CCCCCCTGAGGCCTCATCGCTCGTCTCTTCTCCCCTAGTGAGGCCACACCGCAAGTCTTCCCTCCCTTCCTGAGGCCCCGGCACTCGTCCCTCCTCTCATCCTTGAGGCCACGTTGATGGTCTTCCCTCCCTTCCTGAGGCATCATCGCTTGTCTCTCCTCCCCTTCCTAGGTCCAGTCACTCATCTCTCCTCTCCTCTCCTCTCCTCTTGAGGCCATGTCCCTCAACTATCCTCTCCTACTGAAGGGCTCATCGCTGGTCTCCTCCTGAGGCCACATCACTCATCTCTCCTCCTCTCCTGAGGCCCTGTTGCTTGTCTCTCCTCCTCTCTTGAAGCCACGTTTGTTTCCCCTCCCCTCTTGAGGCCACGTTGCTTGTCTCTCCTCTTCTGGGACAACGTTGCTCGTCTTCCCTCCTGAGGCCACATGGCACGTCTTCCTCTCTCTTAATTATTGTTGGGTGTAATGTTGTGAGCATGACCGTCTATTAAAATCGGCTTGTGTCTACCTTTATTTGTTTGTGTTAATTGTGCTACAAATTTTGAATATTAAGAAAAATCACAAATTAATCAGCATGATAATCACCAATTATGATTAATTGCTGATACACAAATAATCGTTCTGTTACAATTCATTGGTACCTGCATCGGTACACCTATAGAGGCAGGGGTGGCTAAAGGGCCGTGTGAACTGAGCGGTTGCCCAGGGCACCGTATCGAGGGGGCGCCAAACAGAGCTAAACCTAGCCTAATGTAGCCTGGGCATGATATGCAAATAATCCCCAAACCTAACAACTCCAAAACTAACATAACCTAGGTGTAATAGTGGAGTTACAATCATTCATTTTTGATACCAACATGAAATTTTAAATATTAATATAATTTAATGGGGAGAAAGTTAGAATTTAGTTCCATTCTCAAAAGGTTATTTTACATTTGCCATCTTAAAAAATTGCACCCTAAAATGGTTTGTTTTTGCAATTATAACGTAAATCATTTATATATATTGTCAGTGTTTGCTAAACTTATAATAAAAAATATAAGATTGTACAAAATAATGTTAGATTTTGGGAATTATTTTCATATTTTTCCAGAGTCCAATCACCATGGGAAATGTGGTAACTGATAGCTAGCAGAAGATTTAAAGAATGGCCAAAAGGAAAATAAAATAAAAAATAAATTATCTTTGTCAACGTTTTGACTGCCAAAAGTGACAACAAATCAATATATGGTCTTGCAGATCATTTGGTTTGTCGAATGGATACATGAGAATAGATCTGGTAGCTTTTACTAGCTGTCATTTAAAGCCACCCCTATCGTGAATGGACTATATTATCCACCAGTTACATAGGGGACGCCAAAAAGCAATCCTGCTTGGGCACGAAATTTACCTCGGGGCCCCCCTGTATAGAAGATATCAAGGACTAAACATTGTATGCACGCAAGGATAGAACAACTCAGCTTTGTAGAATGTTTTATTTGCTTCATACCACTGATTCAGTTCATGATGCTACATAATAGCAGCTATTTTTATTTTGAACAAATAGTGTTGGTTATAATGAAAATGATATATTTTCCTCTAATTGCCCATTTTATCCAAGCTTACATTATGGTAATGTCATCTTAAGAGGGTGAACCACCCTTTTGAAATACAAACTAAGATCTACACCAAAATATTTAAACAACCATCAGTTCAAATCACTTGTGGTTTTTAATTTCTATTCAGTTGTGGTTTTTCAAAATATCTATGGGAAAAAATTGTATTTAAAGTTTTTTGTTTGTTTGTCAATTAAAGTTTAAATTTCAATATTTATGCTCAATTTAAATTAGGAAATTTAATTTGATGTATTCTATTCCTAAATAATACAGCAATCAATAGTAGCTTTTTAAATAATTGGTTCAAGCTCACACGTTCGTTTTATTTCAAAGATCATATAAGATATTGATACCCTAGTATATTTTTTGTTTAATCTGATTTACATTACCTAATTTATTATGTGATTGGACTGCTATAATCTTTTGTGACATTATAAAAAAATGAAATGACAAACTTAGCTTTATAAATTCCTATAGTTTATCTATGGTAGGAGTGACAGCGAGCAGAAGGTCCTTTATTGCAAACATTGGCTCAAAGTGACTTATGTCAACCTATTCGAAAATAATTATTATTTGCCAAAAAATAAGAGCAAGTCAAGAACGTTTACACTTTCTTTTAAAACAAGGTAGAAAAATGATTTTTTTAAAAATAAACACTGTAATCATTAATATTATACACACACACAAATCAGCTGTTTAGGCTCTAGGCCTATTCTAAGATTATTTAGTTCGTAATTTAGAAAATATTTTCTCAACTCACCAATTTCAATTCTACAGCAATCACTCCTTGAACCATAACTAATTTTGTATTCCCTTAGGTGGGCCTACCCAACAAAGATTGTAGATCTTTTCATGAATTAACATTAATCAAGCTCTCACACATAGCTTTATTTAATTCTCTTATATATAAACTCAATAAATAATAATAATTATTATTATTATTAGCACCGCGTCTTAATACCCGTTCGGGTTATACGCACTTACGCTAATGTGTAATGGTAGGGTGATTGTGAGATGAAATGAAGGACCTACAGTTTAACGTGGAATCCGAACCACGATGGAGGCCTGGCATTCCCCACATTCACAAGATGTCTTGTCAGAGGTGAAGGAAGGGTTTGGTAATCAGATAAATCTGTACCGGGACCGAGGATTGAACCCCGGCCGCCAGCACAGAAGTCTGACACCTTACCCCTAGACCGCCAGGTCACCGACTGGGGTATTCGTAAAGCAATTAAAGAGTTATGTCACGGTCACATCTCTCATTAGGAAATGGAACATATAAGCCTCTCCGATATAAATCTACAGTAGAGGTTTTTCGATGTTCTTATATAAAATTAATAATATCAATATGCAACACAGGTCACCAGATAAATTGTCATTTAAAACTTTATTTTAGGGCCAGGTTATGTAACCATGTGAGTTTACTTACATATTCAAAACCACCTTTTCTGGCATGCATGACGCCACATCTTCGTGTTCATCTACACTACACATTTTTTAGTAAAAAATAATAACCATGTGGAAATTAAAACAGTTGGTATATAAATATAAATTGAAACGACAAGGGGATAAACAAAACAACTGAAACAAAAAGTTTTTCATGAGCAATCATATTCGATTCATCGATTCTTTTGCCAAAATGAATCGATTACTATAATCGATTCAAAGACCCACTATTAGTGCTAGTACAATCGAGTAGCTCGATTGTGTTGTGTAATCGGGAGTACTGGATTCTTCCGGGATTACTCGAGTAACTTTTCTCGCACCTTGTTATTCTTTTATTTTCTCTTTTCTTACCAGCTAAGTAAGAATCGACCTTATTGTCTGGACTGTTTACCATGCTATTTTCATTTAAACGACATATTCTCTTAGAGCTTGTTTTTCATCAACAATTTATGCTGCTACGCAAAAATGACCCTTTATGGTTTAAATGTAGTAACTTCTGTTCGTTCTGTTTCATATACTCAGTCTGGCGAGATATACATTGAGAATCCTAGAGATACTTCCTCATCAGCAGCCTCCTTAAATATCCTGTATCGTCCCTTTTTACGTACCTATTCCACGGATGCTTCACCCTCAGAATACAGCCAGAGTTCATCATATACCCAACCTGTTTACCTTCACTGATACCCACTGACACCAATCCAATGATCAATGCTTTTATTTCAAATTTCTGTCAAAATAAGTCTTAATCAATGTGTGGATATACTGTTCAAATTGAAGGCTAGGGATGTATTTTTATGGTCTTTGATAAACATCAAGAGTAAATTTTGAAATATTGAGACAAAAAAATCTTCGGGGTGTCCTCTAGGGGGATTGAAACTGGGCAAGGAACTATTTTCATCAGGCTGCACTTTGAAAGTTCCCTCCCCTCTCTACCTCTCACCTGATTTGGCGCTGCAGGATCTCTACGGCTCGTCCCGGTCACTGTCCAACACGGTAACCTCCAGGACCTTCACTAACCACGTGAGGGGAAAGGGGTTTCCGATCAAAGAATATGCCGTGACAATAAAAAAAAACTAATATATGTATAATAAAAAAACAAAAACCCTAGGATAGTATTTTCTAGGTTATACCCTAGACCTTTAATATATGCAAGAATAAATTGTTGCCCTGCCTACCAGACGTCATGGTAAATTATAATTCTAACCCTTTTAAGGTACTCTAGACATAAAACAGGAAATTATCTTTCTTAGCCTAGGTGATTTTATTTATTATAACATGACAAAAATTTAAAATAACGAAAAAAACGAAAAAACGGGGGAAAAAACCTCTGGCCTTGCATGGTCCAGAACTCCGTGGGTCTTCAGGGAGGGTAACTTAGCGGTGAGAATCTGGAAGTATAGAGTGGTCTGGTAGAAAGAGAGGAGAAGAATGATGAGGTTTTGAAGTGTCTTTGGGGTGATTTGACACTGGATCAATTGAGAATTATTTTTTTTAGCTGATGTAGGGTGGAGAGTAAGTAGTGTGGTAGAATATCACCCTGATTTTTCGGTAGACTCTCGGAATTACTGAGTAGCCGACGAGGATGGCAGCGAATTGTCCTTCGGTGAAGACGGTCGTCCTTTCTTCTTCCTGAGCCACGATTCAGCGCCGGTCCACTCAAACTTTCCACTTAAAACTTTATTTTGCGGCAAAGCACCGCTCCAACACACCATCTTCTTTAGTCACCTTTTCACGCCCACTCTTTCTTCTCGCGCCTTTTCCACTTCCCGGTATCATTTTAGCGAGCTTTGATAAGGCCCCTCCAATAGCATAAGATAAAATATTTGAAAAAACTAGGTGAGTTAGATAGTAAGAATTCTTAAGAAAAGTTAAATAAACGGGAACAGGCATTACGACAGCAATGAAGCGGGCTTAATGCAGTTAGGAATCCAGAATGGTAACTAGGGTCAAAAGGTCAGAATTTGGCAAAACATCAAATATTCAGGTTGGGGGAGGGGGAGGAGCCATCAACTCAAACTATATGTTCATTATGCTCACGCCCCTGAACGAAAAGATTCTGTTGCTCCGGTATGGTGAGGGGCTTGCGGGGTGGGGTGGTCATCCACAAGTCGGGGTGCTGGGCATGCGCGTTGGCTTCACTTCTTCTCTGTCCGCGCAAGTGCAGTGAGGACCGGCCCAGGTATTTGAATCTGTCGTCTGCAACTTTGCTGGCTTCCTCTTCACTTGAAATATGAGGTTGAAATTAATACTCCAGGTAAGTATGTGTTCAGCTTGAGGTTTTATAAATGTTATAAATTTAAAGTAAGTTAAAAAATAGGGATATGGACCGTGCAGAGCTTACAAACAGATATTACAAGAGATATGAAAAGGAATATTGAATTTTAACAAACGGTCTAAAATAAATTAATTCTTAATTGTCCGCTAGGAGCGGTAAATGCCCTCTTTACAACAAAATAAATCAGGCCTACCCACAAAATCAATTTTACCAATAAAACAAATAATATTAAACAAAGGTTAAATGAACTTTGTTACAATACTAACAAGAACATTGCATTATAAAATCTAAAAAAAATCTGAATTAAAAAATCTTTGTAAGCCATGTTTCCATTCAAAATCATAAATTTATTATTATATGATTATAAGCCATCTAGAACTAAGTTTTTCCATTTTTGTTGTTACGGTTAGCACACAAGTTATCAACGGCTTAATCAGATTGGGTAGAGATGAGGAAGGTAGTCAAGAGGAGGTGAACCCGTATTCGCGTGTGAAGTTAGGATGGGAAAACCAGAGTGATAAATCACTTGTGGAAAACCGTTAGAGGTAGATATATAGCGGGAAAACCACCTTCAGTTCACGAAGGCGAGATTCGAACTTTGACCTCCCCATCAATGGTGATCAAATCAACAGCAAGAATCGGCTAGAACATTGCTACGGGTAGCTAAGCTTTGTAAACAAATATTTACTTTATCGCGACCAACAAAGTGGTTTTCACGATGTCATCTGTCTGTCTATCTGTTTGTATCTCTGGCTGGAGTCGAAACTATTTATCAGATTGGGCTACAGCTTTGTATCTGGGGTTTTCATAAGGTCACCCCGAAGAGTTTTTGGAATTAGATGTCTAACCCTAAATTTAAGGGTAGTTTATTGAAGGACAAAAAGAGAATGAATCGATTTGATTAAAATTCACTCTAACGAGTTTGAATTAATTTTATATCTGAACTCTGTTTATCATTATAAACAAGATGTAAATTCTCATTTTCTCATGAACATAACTTTGAGGGTACCTTACATGAGGGAAACTTTCCAATTTTCATAATTTCTCACAACTAATTGAAATAATAACTTATCGTTGTAAAGTTGAAGTACTATTAAAGGTAAAAATATTTTTAATGCATTTTTATAAAACTAAAAAGTTCTGAGCTATAAACAAATATAGACATTATACTTTTTAATCCAAGTCTTTGAAAATGAATTTAATTCTTATGCTCTTTGTGTGACAAATATCTTTCTCTTTTCCTAATTTTTCTGTAATACTATTCCTTGTTCCTAATGCCATAGTGTGAGTAACGGTGAGTAGCCTATTATTTAATTTATGATCTTTGGTGTAGTGTTTCTACAACAATGTATAGACATATTATTTCGTTTCACAAATCTTACGAGCTCTTAGTAAATGTCTATTTTTAAGATAAAAGTGAAAGAAAGTATGTGCGGTGCACTGTGACATTATTGTTTTATTAGAAAAATACAAAATTGCCATTACCTTTATGTGAGTTGGTTTGTGGATCTAATTTTTCTAAGTCTCTTTTATTATTATTATTATTATTATTATTATTATTATTATTATTATTATTGGAGTTTACTGACGTATCGACACAAGTAACATCATTAAGATTCCTTTATTCATTTTAATATGCACAACAATATCCATAATATATTAATCCTTTTTTTTAACAACCTGTATGTATACGTGTGTGTAATTTCTTTTCAAATAAGGAAGTTTTAAACTAAAATAATTTTATGACAAATTTCAAGGGGCAGAAATAATAGCTTTGACATACCTATCCCGCTCCCCTATATTAAATTCCTGGATGCACCCCTGAATCTTAATATCTTCAAAATTTAATCCTACTGTAAGTACGAAAAGGTATTTTTTGTCTATAAAACATTTAGAGAAAGCATTATTTATTTTTTGTACCACGTCTTACTACCCGTTTTGGTTATACGCTTAAGTACTAATTACGTTAACGGGTTAAGGATTGGGAAGGTTGAATTTAGAGGAATTGAACCCACATTTCCGTGGAGGAAGAGAGTAAAACAATTTTTGAAAAACCACCCCCAGTTCACCCGACCGAGATTCGAACTTAGATCTCCCCATCCCCGGCAGTCTAGCTCTGAACGAAATACTGCGTTAGCTAACTACCCCACAAAGGCGGGTGTTAGCAATGTCACCTCTTCTTACAAAACCAATGTTATACAAATAGGTTTTAATTAATCAAGGAAACACTGTTTATGCAAATTATTTATAAGCTAAACAGAATCAAGCCTACTCTATAAAAAATATTTTGACATACATCATGCAAATACATCACAGGGAACATTTCCGTAACTCAGGTTTGGAAGTAATAGTAGTAATAAAGTGAAAAACAATTAGTGTCAAGTCAAGGGTTTTACCTGAACAGGATATAAATGGGATTGAGGGAAGGGAGAGTAGCTGCGCTTACAAAAAAAGATGGAAAAATAGATAATGCCAAAAAGAGGTTGGGGAGGAGAGGGAGAGCTGGTTCGGATAACAGACCCATCTATCGGATATAATTTAAAAGAAAAAATCCGGGATGGAAATTACAAAGAAAAGGTAAATGGGAAGGAAAGGTAAACAAATCTTCTCGACACCGAAAACAAACTTAGTTCATGCAAAAAAATTCCATGACCCTAGATCCAGGCCGTTTATGACTTTTTAGGTTTTGCCTGGAAGCTAGTACAAGTTACCAGGCCCAATTATGTATCCCTACGCCAAACCTTAATATCTGCAAAAACATATGTTTAGTAGCTGTCACTTTCGAAAGTCAAAACTTAAGTGTATACAAGAAACATATTATATTACAGTTTTATTTATTTTTTAGTTTTTATTTAATGTTGACCATGATCTGTTGATGTTAGACCTAATATTATTAATTTTTTATAAATAATAAATAATCAATATTACAAAAAAATTAATAATCAATATTAATCAGCTACAAATAAATATACATCAAATCATGTTAAAATTGCTAGAGTTAAGTAATTTATTGTAGCCTACCCTTTGAATAAGAATTGGATTAAAAAGTAGCCTCCCAACAACAGGGGAGGGAGTGTTAAAACTTGTACATAAGTTATAAGATTATTTTTTTTATAAAATATAGAATAATGAATCGTTATACATTGTCATTTTAGTCACAAGAACACGTAAAATCATAACTTATCAACATTATGATAATTTGAAACTTTGTTTCTTAATTCACACAGTTAAAAATAAATCGTACGGAACTCCGCACGGACTTTCTCGATCTATTGTTTGAAAATTGAGATATTTACTCAAAACTTGTAATATATGTTAAACGAAATAATATACACTAGCAAACCCAAGCATAAATTGCACTATATTTATGTAAAACTTTTTTGTTTAGTCCCGGTTTTAAATTTTATAATTTTGTTTTTAAAGAATTAATGTCCTCATTTGTATGTTTGGACCGATAAAAAAAAGATCAATGTTGGGTCCACAAGGGTCAACCTTTCGTATTAAAATTTCAACTTCCGGCTAATATTTTAGAGATTTTATGAGGTGTTGCAAATCTTCATGCCATCGTATTGCTATTAAATTCTCATTTATAAATTTTGACCACTAAAAAATGTAAATATAGACTATTGTATCTAAAATGGATATAGATCATTGTTGTACAAACATTTCTCCTAAGAGGTTTAAGGAAAAACAACCTAAACTTTTAGAGACTTGCTTATATTTAATTACTCTATGGCATTGGATAATTATTGCGTTAAAACTTAAGTAGTACCTCTTTACAACTAAAGCTCACAAAATTGTACTAATATATTTGCCAATATCTCAGAAACTGTTGGATTTATAAAAATATTTTTCATATAAAAGTTTTTTTATTTTTAATAATAATACAATTTTGCAATGGTAAGTTATTTAGTATCTCAAATAGTTGCTGAGATCCGGAAGTCTCTGCTTCTGTAAAGTACCCTAAAATTTATTTTCATGGTAAAATAAAATAGCCAGTATATTTATAATCTTAATCAACACCTAGATACGAGTTTTAATCAAAATCATTTTAGCCGACATTAAAAAATAGTTGTACCAAGGCCTCTCTATATATTTGGCTGTCAGAAATATTTTTTATTTGCAGCTTGTTTAGTATGTTCTAGGTGACCTGGTGGTCTAGGGGTAAGGTGTCAGACTTCCATGCTGGCGGCCGGGGTTCAATCCTCGGTCCTAGATAAAAAGATTTATCTGATTACCCAACCCTTCCTTCAACTCTGACAATACATCTTGTGAATGTGAGGAATGTCAGGCCTCCACCGTGGTTCGGATTCCACGTTAAACTGTAGGTCCTTCATTTCATCTCACAATCACCCTACCATTACACATTAGCGTAAGTGCGTATAACCCGAACGTGTAGTAAGACGCGGTGCTAATAATAATAATAATAATAATAATAATATGTTCTACTTATTTGTGTGATTTTCTTTTGTGTATGTATTCTAGTGAAAATTAGATTTTCAAAGATGAATAAAGTTAGTTACTTTTTATAACACCCATTCGATGCCTGAGAAAAATTAAATGTTAAAATTAGGATCAGCCACAAAATTATTTAGATAGCACTAAATAATGTAATAAATCACAATTTAGTTTCATTTGCTAAGGTTTAGTAGTGATTAAGCTAGGACTCGACACTATATTAAAGATGTTAGCACTTCTAGCCACGAGTTTATTTTTACAGATCGTTTAAATAAGCACAACATAATTATAAATACCTTCAATTTTAATACATTATGTATAATTCGAAGAATTAGAGTCGTTATTATTATTCCAGGACTGCGCGAACGCAGTCCCGACTACCAAAAATTACGCGCCCGAGTAATCCACATTTGGGACTATCGCAGGGGTCAACCCAAGCGAAGTGCAATGCAAGGGCCTCACCCTGGGGGAACCACCTTCATGATCATGGTAACCCCTACGCCAGGTAAGTATAAAAATAAAAAAATAAATATTTTTTGAGTGACTCTTATATACCCTAACTCTATCATTGACTGATAAAAATTAAACTTGTTTGATATTTAAAATAATGCCTTTAGTCCTGTTTAATTTACTTTTTCTCATTCATATTATTTTCCTTAGCTTAGTTAATTAATACAATTTTTTAATCCATTATATTTAACATAATAAAATTTGAAAAAACATATAAAAACTATCTTTGTTGTAAATTAAGCCACCGACGTCTTTCATTTATCGCAGAGGTTTTACATAAAATTGATAGATAGCAGCACTATTCTGTTAAATTCATTGAGCTCTATAATATAACTGGATGGACAACTGTGGCTAAATTTTTCGAGCTGTCGTCTGCATAGCATTGTGTAAGAGAGAGAGAAACTTTCAGGCATATCTTTCTCTTTTACACCCATACAAGGCAATGTGGCATTTCGACATCGTTCATTAATTTGATTGAATATATGAGATACAACAATGTGGGATTAGTTGATTTAAAAAGTATTTTAGTTAAAGTTTTTAAAGTATAACAAAGTTCAAAACTGGTGAGTATTTTATTTAAATAAGTTGTATTAGGCTAATATATATGATAATTTTTGAAGGAATCTTATTTGGAAGGCTTTATCTCGTACCAGAATCCTACCTTATAGTAGTGTTTAGGTAGGATAAAAGACCTTTCAGAAAAGAATCTCTAATAATAATAAATTATATATGTTATAGGCTTATAGGAAGTACGATATCTATTAAACCCTGTTTTTAGTAATAATCCCAATCTGTAAGGCTGTATTTCGTACCAGAATACTATCTTATATATACTATTTTTGTAGGATAAACGGCCATTTAAAATGGAAGTAGAAATTTCCTTCTGTAAGGTCTTACTTTATATTATTTCACAAACATTTTGTATGTATTTTCCTATTTATTATCACAAACCAATTATTTATGTTAAGATTTGCGAGGCCAGTTATAAAAATATAAATAACTAAATTTGATGCCATTAAATGTATAATTTCACGCTCTATTTAACCTTTCATTGCCACAAGAATTAAAAGAAAACCTAGAATGAACTTACAAAATTTTTTTTTTTTTTTTTAGGAAAGTTTTGTTAAAAGTAATGGATAATATATTTAGCGATAATAATAGTAACACTAAGCAAATAATTATTTCCAAATATGGGGACAAAAGTGACTTTCAGACAATGTTGGCATTACTGATACCATCTGATAGCTGTCATCACCAAACAACTCACCATAACTGTACATTCTGGATACTACTTTTGTTATAATTTCACCAACTGTACAATCCAATTTTAGAATATTTTCTAAAAGTAATATTCTGTGGCCCTGATATAAAGTAAAATATACATATATTTTATGGAAATCGGTGGGTTTATCAATATAATATCAGAAAGTAGTAGCCTACCGGTCCAAAATACAACCCATTTCAGGTCCATATACTATCTCTAGACACCATAGCGTTGGCAACACTGAACCAACAGCTGTAAAGCATATGTTATTATGAAGTAAATAAATCAACACATGTTATAGTAAGACGAGTTTTTGATTGATGAATGACAGTAATATGGCCAATATACTGAATTTAACAGTGGAGTGAAATTGCTGCTACAGAGCATAGTTGCTACTATAGGGATTGTTGATTATCTATTCTCAGAGAGACTCAGTATGTCATGTTGGTTTATTTTAACGTTTTGATTGATATTTATAATTGTTTTCTAAAGCCAAAGTGCGCGTTTTTGTTTAGTAATATAATTATATATGAATATTTTTGGGGATCACATTTGAGGTACCGGTAAGCTTAATTAATAATTTAATTTATTAATATGAATTAAAGGTTAGGCTAACCTGGTTTGGCAAAGTATCATAATAGGGCCTAATGGTTTATAAAACATGATTTATTATTTTCATGACATCATCAATATATTGTACTGTACGCAGACTTTTTTTACTTGTTGAAATCTACACTTGTTACAGATATTTTTTGCAATTTTGTAATGAGGATAAATTTACTTAAACTAAATAATAAGTTGTGCAACCTGCTTTAGGACAAAGTAATTTAAAAAATGATTTTTTTGAGAAAGTATATGTAGGCGTACGGATATGTCTAGTTATTATATTATTATGCTTGGTGTAAATGGACATATTTAAGAAATCTCTAGTTCCATCTTTCAAAGCCATGTTAAGCAATATAGTTTAGTCTTTGCATGATCGTTTTTCTTATTTACCGTACATTTACACATTTTTGTTTTATTATATTAACAATTTTTTTCTGTTCGCAAAAATATATGGCGAATATCAATATTTTGTTAGTAAAAAAAATGAAACATATGATTGGTATAGGGTGACCATAATTGCCTAAGCCAAAAGTGGGACGCATGTAATGCATAAAGACCCCACACACTAAAGCAAGACATTTCTTCTAGTATTTTAGTAAATATACAAGAGTGACAAATGTTGAAATAAAAGTCCGGCACCTTTTCAAGGAGCAGTTCTTGCTTCTGTCAAAAGGTGGAAGGGTGTGCTACATATAATTTTGAGATTTAAAATGATTCTTTGTTTCACTTATACTGGAGGGTTATAGTTAGATTTTAATTTTTTTTTAAATGGGTGTTTACATGTTGCTATTAAAAACTAGAACAGAAGGCAATTTAAAAAAAAGACAGGACATATTTCAGTCTCCCCAAAACGGGACATACCCAATTATTCGGGAGTGTGATCATCCTAGATGGGGATCATTCCCTAGTACCAACCAGCATTATTTTCTCAATAAAAACATGAGTACCATTCCTGAAAGACCTGCTAATAGTTTCACAATAGGTATGCTTGTGTCGACTCTTGGAACAGTTCTTTCTGTACTTTCTTGCTAACTCGGTTTCACCAGATTAGCTTCACTCCCTTGCTGTTCTTTTTTCCGGAACAGAAAATAATTGCTTTTCCTCTTCCATCTCTTGAATGAGAGAGTGTGCACTCAAAACAGGTCGTTTTTTCAACTAGAAGTCACTTTTTTTTAGCAAGTCACTTTTTCTCATCTTTTATTCTCATTAATTGAAGCCCCAACTTAAGATAGTCTTAAATTTCAAAACCAGATTTGATTGTAATTCTGTTACTGTTTAGTCGCTATGAAGCACATCTGGCCTAGAATAAATGTTTAAAACCTTGGATGACTTTTTTTTAATTATAAATGTTTTCTCGTTTAAGGTGCGGCTTAGATTGATCTTATTGGTGAAATATTGACCTTTTTTTTTCAATCATTGTGTGTACATTATTTATTCTTTAAGATTCATAGTAGAATAAATATACTGGGGTTGGTTTCTGAGATAGGCTAGTAGTTTTAGTACTGCACATTGACTTATTTTCTTCGACTTTAACATTGGGCAAAAGCGTATAACCTGAACAGGTAGTAAGACATGGTGCTAAAAAAACATGAAGTAGTGCAATTTTAAGGAGGAGTTGCTTCTAAAAACTGATGATAATGTTAAGCCTTCTTTATTTCAAATGGGTGAAGAAGTTTAGTGATAATAGAGCATCTTACATCGTTTGTAATACAAATATTAGTGTAATCAAAGGAATCCTATATTTGTCTCAGCGTGCTGCAATTAGTAGGCATTTAAGAAAAATGCTCAAATTAAGCTAAAACATCAACTTCACACTACTCCTGTCAGTTCTGCAGAGGAAACTTATGCTTCCGGTACATCTAATAGAGTCACACTTGAATTACAGTGAGACTTAACCTCTTTCCTGTGCGACACCGGCTTCACTTTATACTGGGGCTTGTACTCTATTATATACTCGATTCACGGTAGGAATTTCTCTCTGAAAGGTCTTTTTTCTACCAATATCCTACTATATAATATTATTCTGGTAGGGAAAAAGGCCTTTCAGAAAACAATTCCTACCGTGAACAGACTTTACTAAGCATTGCACAGCATAAGAGACTCTGTAACATTAGCGGAGATAATAAGGACTTTGAAGGCTATAACTTCAGATTTTTCAACTTCTTTCTCTGGTAGAATTAGGAGTACATTTTAAGCTATGTTTCCTGAAGCAGTTCCTGAGAATTTTTCTACGTCTGCAGTGAAAGTGAACTAGGTACTTGATATCAGATGGTTTTTGACCTTATTTAAACAAGGAAAGAGTAAAGTTTGTTGAAGATGTACTTCAGTCACCTTATTTTGTTTGGACAGTAATAAGTTAACTTTATTGAAAGATAAAGTTTATGTTTGCAATTTAACCATGCATCCATGAGGGATTCACAAACTGCTGGTTCTGCAGTTTAAAAAGATAAAATTTGAAATTAGACTGTGCTGTAATAGAAACATTGCACTAAAAGTAGAGTATTCTTACAGGACATTTTGTATTATTTATCTGCGACTGAACCACTAGTGTTTCAATATAATAATTAGTTAATACCAATATAGTTGATACAATTACTACATGTCACTTTTATATAGAACGAAAGTATTTCTTGGGGAATGAATGGTGAAGGTGAAGGTTAAGACTCCTTGGACTAAGCATGTGTGACGGGTCGATCACAGAACATTATGTGCCCAAACTTCATACTACCTACCCTTTAAAATAACACTCTTCACTCTTAAGGCTCTAACACTTATTGAAGGGGTCAGGGGAAAAAAAGATAACTCTTGTAGATTTAGATGGAATACATTCACTATTTAAACATTTATAAAACCTTTAAATTTATCTAAAAAAAAGAAGAGTAAAATATCTTTCGATATTAGCTATTCCGAAAGTCTTGACTATCCATAATAATAACTTTATGTTCAAGAGGTAAGCTCTTAGAAATCACTGCTTTTCCATAAAATGAGGGCTATCGTGTTTTTGCCCTGACCCCCTCAGTTTCAACCACAGCCGGCTTGTACTCAAATGAGTGCAAAAAACAAACAATGCCACATTTATTTGAACTTAGCTGGATCACTGTTGGAAAAAATAATCAGCATTACAGTTATCAATGTAACAACCAATACATCACAAACTTTATTTGTAAATTACTAAACTATCTAGATTTGCATGTCCTTGTGCCTATAAAGATCCTGTTCAACAATACATACAGTAGCCCCATGGCTTTTTTGGTACTGACTGACAACTTCACAGTTGACTTCTGACAGCCAACATTTAGATATATACCAAAATTTTGACTGTCAGAAGTGACAGCTGCCAAACACGTGATTTTGCAGATCAAATGGTTCGGAGTAGGGATACATAATTTGGTCTGGTAACTTTTCAAAGCTGTCAGTCAGCACCAAAGAAGCCATGGGGATACTGTAGCTTATGATCACTTAGACCTTGCCTAGTTTTGTACCACAGGCAAAATGAAGTTTCAACCATATTTTGAGTCAAATCAAAATCTCTTTCAGATAGTTGGGCAGCATTTTAATTAAAACACATTTACATTCAATGCAAATACTGACTCCTTAACATTTAAAACTAAGCTTTTTTTTTATTTCCTTCTCATGTTAATTTTTACTACAGCAAAAAAAGTTTGTAAATGATAAAACAACACTTTTGAAGTTGAGTTACCTGCTTCGGTGGTTGCATGGTTTGAGGTGCTACTCTCGCGATATACTAGACTGTCAAAAACAGGGAGATCAGGCTTTGATCCTGGTTGGGTGTACTGAGAGCGGTTTTTCTTCAATTGTTTTCCACTCTCTTGCAGACAAGTGTGGGTATATTTCCTCTAAATTAAACCATCCTAATCCCTAACACATTATTATAGTTAGTAGTGGATGGGTAGTAAGACACAATGCTAAAAGGTGGCTAAATAGACACATAACTTGTTTGTATTTGCAAGCAAACAAAGTTAATTACATATCATTGCAGACTTTGTTTTATTAATGATAACATTAATAGCTTACCATTCCTGATAAGAGAAGTTTTGAGATTAGAACCATCTGTTAATTGGCTATTTACAAAACGCCATTGTGTATGTAACTTTGCATTTTCTAAGTTGTACATCATCTCATTCACTTCCACGCTCAACTTTTACTTGTCAGGTAAACCATAACATAATTTATAATTTAAGCACTAATTGTTTAAATCTAATTTAAGAACATTTTCACTAAATGTTAGTATTGTTTTTAATAATCCTTCTTAAACGGTCTGGGTTGACAACGGCATAAACATGGTTGAGGTGATTTATGACACATAAGAAACTAGCTAGGCCTATTCGAGTGTGTCTTGAAGAATTGGTTTTATTTTAATTTCATAAATAACAGGTTCTCAATTCATCATCATCAACTGTTTCCAGTCTGTGGCAAGTTCAGTTTAGTAAATTGCCTTCATCTTCTTCTATCCTTCCACCACTCTTCCTCCTTTAATCTCTCCCATTCTTCTCCTCTCCCTTGAACACTTTCTGTTCTGCTCATCCCATCTCTTTCTTGGCCTCCCCTGCGGTCTTTTTCCCACATACTTCATTTCCAACATTTTCTTCGTCATCCTCTATTTTTCCATCCTCATTACATGTCCATACTATCTCAGTCTTGTTTCCTCTACTATCTCATGTACTCCATGTACCCCCAACTCTTTCCCGGATCCATATACCTGTATTTTTAATAAAATTTTCTCCTACTCGCAAATACAAAAATTTCAAACTTAAGGTTTCTTGAAAAGGTTTCAATACCTACGTTATTTTATTTAGTACATATTATATTATAGAAAATTTTCATACTTTAAGTCTCTTAAATTAATTTAGAGAAAGGCCGAAACCTTACCAACCTTACCGTAGTTTAGAACGAAAATGTAATAAATATAGGATGACACAGAAACATAATTTTAGCTAATGTAATACATTTACTATAGTGAATACAGACAAACCAAGAGTCCCACTTTCAGATAGAATTACAACCTATATCCCAAATTTAGGCACAACAACTCTCTCACACAAATATTTACCAATTAATGAGTAGGGGAGGATCCAATAATAGGAGGAGAAACTATACTACGATGTCATAGTAGTGTTCATTTTTCTTGGTGGGGTTAAAATATGACATTCTGAAGGTTCATAGTTCATTCTTCAACCTTCTAAAATATGATTGTAGTGGATGGAACATGGCCTGCTGAAAATTCATATATTCCATTCACGGTAGGAATTACTCTCTGAAAGGTCTTTTTTCCTACCAATATCCTACTATATAGTATATAATACTTAGCACCGCGTCTTACTACCCGTTCGGGTTATACACTTTAAGTATAATTACTCTAATGGATTAGGAATTGGGAAGGTTTAATTAAAGGAAGTGAACCCGCATTTGCGTGGAGGGAGAGTGGAAAACCATTTAGGAAAAACCACCCCCAGTTCACCCGACCGAGATTCGAACCTCGATCTCCCCGTCCTCAGCGGTCGAGCTCAACACGACAAGCGCGTTAGCCAACTACGCCACAGAGGCGGGTACTACTATATATTAGATTTACGGTAGGGAAAAAAGGCCTTTCAGAAGTCAATTCCTATGGTGAATGGAATATAGTTCCCTTTTCATTCTTCTCACTTATTTTTGGTGTGGATGGAATATGATGTGATGTCAAGAACAACTGGGTCGAGCGACTAATGCGTTTATCTGCATATCATTTGCTAGTAATCACCCTTCCTTGCATGGTGCATAAATCCAAATATTCTAAACTAGGCTAGAGTCAAGACACTTTTTATTTAACAGTGGTTACCCATAATTTTATTTAGGCTAACATTTTACACCAAAACATATTATAATCTTATACTTTGCAACTTAAAAATCAGCAAACTGAAATAATTAAATACATAGAGGAAAACTTTTACATAACTTTTACTTGAAAGTCTTTAGGTACTTCTTTTAGCACCCCGCTTTACTGTCTGTTTAGGTTATATGCTTATGTACTAATTATGCTAGTGATTTTAGGGATTAGGGAGAATATATATATATATATATATATATATATATAGAGAGAGAGAGAGAGAGAGAAAAGTGTACCCATGCTTGTGTGGAAGGAGAGTGGAAAATCATTTAGGAAACCTCAGTACACTCAACTGAGATTTGAATCTTATTATCATCAGCAGTATAGTCTACTGCAAGAGTAGCGCCTTAAACCATGGGCCCTAAGCTATTTTAAATAATAACTACATTCTTTTTTAGATCTTGCAAACCTATCATTAGCTTTAAAGCATATTAGTAATGATTACAAACTTAATAACTATTGTAGCATGTCCTCTATATAAAGGACATCTACAAGCATGACAATAAAGCTACGAATGAAATAAAGGAATTAAAAGAAGAAAATTAAAAACAAAAAACTTATCTATTCCTTTAGAAGGTAGAAGAAAATTAAAACTAATCTATTTATTTAAAAAGTAGAAGAAAATGGCTTATGTTGGACAGGATTCAGTCTGATATTATCACCGTGCTTTCACGAGCCTTTCCGCAAGCATGGCGGCTTGGCGGATGTCTTGGCCGTTGGGCACATGAGATGGAAAAGAACTTCATGTCGCCAGTCGACGCCTCAACCCTAAGGCGCTGATTCCCTAGCGGCGCTCCTGGGAAACACTCCTCAACCCCCTCCCCTCCCTCTCCTCGTTATCGTCCGTTGATCCCACCGTTTGGTTCGTTCTCGAGTTAGACCAAGAGTATAAAACATGGGAACCCGTGTGTCACATAACTGCACTTCTTTGTAAAATTTCGTCGAAGGAAGAACTTCTGAACTAATCTCCAGTGCCACTAATACTGGTGGTCACAATGGATCAGGAGTCGGACTCACTGCCACGTTGCAGAAGAAGCCTCACCAGATCCTATTAAGTATCACCTTATATCTCCGACTTTGAAAACTATGTCCTTCCACCAAGTTTGTTCTATTGTAAGAATATTTTTATGTGTCTTTCAGACACTATCTGAAGTTATGCTTCGTAATATTGTTTTTATGTCCTTCTGACATGTTTGATTTTTAGTCTGAATGACTAAGGATGTTGTATTTCCTTCAGACATGTTTTATTTAGCTAAAGAAACTAATTGGTTGATACTTATCATCAGATAGTCTGGCTATATTTTTCTTATGTCCATTTGATATAACTTAAATACGGGGGTTTTGAGCTCTATATATAAGGAGGACCAGGTGGTCAAGTCATTTAACTATTGTTAGTGCTTATGGCACAGTAATGTTTCGTAACGCCCTAAACGTCATGTTCACATGTTCCATATTTGTATGGCTACAAGCAGTTTGTTTACGCCTTTTGTCAAGGACCTAGTTAGGTCAGTGTCACACTAAATTATTTTTGGCATCTTTTCTATGTTACAGGCTGCGCAAAGTGTGGAACACGGCTAGTTTCATATAGTGGCCCGCACAGATATTATTTCCTTTCGCCCCTTGTTGGCGCCTCGTTTGGATATGTATTTAATGTTAGATTGTACTAGCTTTGTTGTGTACCCTAGGGTATGGGTAATTGTTTATATGTACTATTGAATGCTCCAGCAGTACCCACTGGGAAAAGACCGGCCATAGTACTACATGGTGTTGACACTTGACTGTTAGCCATCTGTATGTATATAATAGATCGTCCATTTACTGTTCATTATTTAGAGTATCTATGGTACTCTTCTTAATTTAACTCAAGCTAGCTAGACCCATATTTAACCTAGTAACTCTAAAACTATAGGATTTACAGTAGTTACTCTTTCACTATGTTTTCTGTTTAGACCCTTCTTGCTCTAGTCTGGCGCAAGTCCGACTACCTTTGTGCTCTTTATACTTAACTCCCCTTTTAACCGTTATTGTATTGTTTTAGACACTTATCCTCCCGAGCTACGACAAGGTCCTATATTTCTGGAGTTGTAAATCCTACCATATGTTCAATATAAAGGTGTTGTTTTCCTTTTGATTTGAATTTATACTTGATACTCCGAACTGATATTTCTGACACTATGCACTGTACTCGAGATTAAACTTTAAATCTGATTCTTCTACTGTAAACCTTTATCTCATCTTATTTTTTCTTATAATAAATGTATTTATTTTGGTTACCTAGCTATTATTCTATGTTTCAGCAACATGATTCTTCTTATTTCCTTATCATGTATTTACCTTGTACTAGTAATCGTTACCTCCTCTACATATTAGAGTAAAAGGGAAGCAACATTTCAAGATACGCATTCGTGCGCATCATTATTTACTTATAATAGCACAGTAAAAACTATTTATTATGGTTGGTAGCAATGCTTCAGTTAAACTCATATTTCCAAAATAAATGGTCAAGTTTGCAATGGAGTTGTATAATAGGCCATGTGTTAAAATAAACGCACACTTGCTAGCATGGTTAACAATCGATTCTTTTTTTTTATGTGTAGGCGCATGAGGTTTCACACACTTACATTTAGTATAAAAGGCTGTGAGAAGGAGCTTTAGTATTCAAGCTCACAATAGGAATAGTACAGAGACCCGCTTTGGTGGTCTTGTGGTCTAACACACTACTCTTTCAATAGGCTAGATTGTCGATGACAGGGAGATCAAGGTTCGAATCTTGGTTTGGTGTAATGAGGGTGGTTTTTATTAAATGGTTTTTCACACTCTCTCTCCACACAAATGTGGGTACACTTCCTATGAATATAACCTTCCTATTCCCTAAAATTATTAGCATAATTAGTACATAAGCGTACAACCTGAATGGGTAGTCAGAAGCAATACTAAAAAAAGTACAGAAAATGATACATGTAATGATGTCTTACATATTACAATGGACTACGAGCAATACAATCTTAATAATACTGATATATTATGAACTGACTACGCTAATGGGTTAAGGATGAAGAAGGTAAAATTTAGAGGAAGTGTATCTATATTTGTGTACATTGAAAGTGAGAAACCATTTTAGGAAAAATCGCCCTCAGTACACCTGACCAGGATCAAACCATGATCTCCCCGTCATCATCAGTCCAGTCTATTGCGAGAGTGACGCCTTAGATCAAGGAGGCTTCCGAAACAGATAAACAAATATTCTTGATAGTAGGATTAGAATACTTGCGTATTTATACATTTTATACTATATTTTGATCAAAATTGGATTGAATTACTAGCACTTAACAGCTTATTATGTGTCTGTGATATGTACGCTAAGAATTTAATATATTTATATGTGTGTATATATAAATATGTTAAAACTTTTATTCCTTAATATCTTTTTAGAAAATGGAGAACGTAAGTTTTATGTTTTATTTTTGTGAACATAATAATATCATTTGTAATTCTGGGAAACATTTTGCATTTTATTTTATTTTTCCCGCCAATTTGTTGATTAACGTTTCAGATTTGTTTGAGTTATGGCAGACAACTCCAAGCAAGGAGTGGGATCAAGATGGAAGATCAACTACAGACTGGTTCCAGTCAAAGCTCACTACTTCTTCTTCATGGCCTGTAAGTTTACACCATTCCTGTAAACGGACAGAAAAACTCACTTGCAAAATCTGACCCTATATGAAATATTTTTTATTATTATTATTTAGCACTGCGTCCTACTACCAGTTCGGGTTATACGCTTTAAGTACTAATTACGCTAATGGATTAGGAATTATGAAGTTTGAATTAGAGGAAGTGAACCTGCATTTGCGTGGAGGGAGAGTGGAAAACCATTTAGGAAAAACCACCCTCAGTTCACCCGACCGAGATTCGAACCACGATCTCCCCGCCCTAAGCAGTCGAGCTCAACACGACTAGCGCGTTAGCCAACTACATCACCGAGGCGGGTTATATGAAATATAATAAAACTATTCCTCCTAAAGTACCTATATGAAAATGTGTCTAAGTCGACTTTCTTGTTCACCCAAATCATATGTTTTGCAGTAAAGCCTGGCTACAGTTTAGACTTTTTGATTTTTATGAAAATCTACAGTTCACAAACTTTTTTATCTTTTTTTATAGACTTCCCCCACTTTTTATGACATTTGCAACCCTGTAATAATAACAACCATATATTCACTGATTATCCAACACCTTAGCTCAGTTAGTAGCATGTCTTACTACTGAGCTAAGGGGCCCGGGTTCAATTCCCGGCATGGACAAAAAATTTATCATTGGCGAGATATGAGTTTACCCTTTCACATTGTTGAATTAATGGCTGCGGATGGGGTGCTGTGCTTATTTTAGTCTTAAGTTAGATTTTAAGGCATATGAAACTAAAACAGGCCTAGCCAGTCGGTAGTGGAAAATATATTACTTGAATAAAAAAACTGAGCCAGATCATAGGCTGGGAACAATAATGGATGTAAAATATTCACTGATTATTGTAAATTAGTTTCAGGTGGGGTAGCTACGATATAACTGAAAACTTGGATAAGTATGAAAAAAAAACCTATTGTGTACAATCTTACTTTAATTTGGTTCAAAAACATTTTATTAAGCTTCTTTAGTTAACATCCAAAGTACATTTATATTTGACAGAATAATATTAAGAAGTTTGCAGGTGTTTGGCAAGCAGCTAAGAATGTCATCGAGTAATGAGTAAGAGTCAAATCAACTTAATTTGTTTCAGCCATGGGCCCCATCCGGCCATTCCTGCAGGTGTTTAGCAAGCAGCTAAGAGTGTCATCGAGTAATGAGTAAGAGTCAAATTAACTTAATTTGTTCCAGCCATGGGCCCCATCCTGCCATTCCTGCAGGTGTTTAGCAAGCAGCTAAGAGTGTCATCGAGTAATGAGTAAAGACTCAAATCAACTTAATTTGTTCCAGCCATGGGCCCCATCCTGCCATTCCTGCAGGTGTTTGGCAAGCAGCTTGGAGTGTCGGAAATTGTCATGGGTAGTATCACTGGTGTGCTTCCATTCTTGTTCCTGGTGGCCAAGCCTGTCTTCGGGTATGTGGTCGACTATTTCCAGAAGCAGCGCAAGCTTGTTTTCATGGGGCTCATAACAGCCATGAGCACCTTCTTTGTCCTGCTATACTTCATACCACAACCTGAGGAGCGTCACAATAGCACAGAACCATACTATCTTACTGACATAAGTTGCCAAAACATCTCGACTTGCACTCCAGAGGTCAGTGAGGCTACTGGAATAGTAGATAAAGCGTTATATGTGCTTTTTATGGCTTACTTCTTCTTAACCAACACTTCTTCTCTTCAAATGAATACCTCTAAATTGGAACCTATAAAATAAAAACATTGTATATTTAACTCTTTTTTTTAATCATTATTGTATCAGGAGTACATATTTTTAATCGTTAACCCTTTGAGCGCCAAGAAAAATGACAAAAAATGTGCTAAAAGTGCCAGGTTGTTTTGCTGAAAAATATAGGATTTTGTTTAAGTCTTAGTAACTTATTAGTCTTTGAACTTCTTGCACTCAAATTTTTACATAAACTAGGTAACATTCTCGCCATTCCGAATATATAATTATACATATACTTTTTTAATTTTTAAATATAATAAAAAAATTATTAACCAAGATATTTAAAAAATAATTTTGTTACTGTTTTATTTAACATTAATTTTTAAGCTTTGAAAATTTAAATAGTTTAAAATAGAATAAACCACTAAAAAGAACATAAAAAACTGAGTTAATAATAGAATTTTAAAAAACAAACCAAATTTAGATTTTATGCTAAAATTGGGTTATGCATAGCAGCTGTTTCAGTGACCATTAACTTTAGCAGGGTTATGGTAAAATAAAGTCTAAAATAAATAATTTGCTTGTAATCAGAAGGGGAGCGAGAGAGTACTTCAAACCTGGTACTTCTGTATAAATATGAAGAGGTTGGGGTTGGATTATCCTGATCTTCAAGATTTATTTCATCCCTTTAGGAATCACTCGTATTCACGCTCGCCTTATCGCCACTCCCACTTGTTCCTATCTTTCACCTTCACTAGAATATAATTCCTGTTGAGTTTCATTATTTCCAAATTCAGAATCACTAACAAATTGATCATTCTTGCCTGAGCTATCAATAAATATTGCAAGTATTTCTGTGTATTTAATCACAGCTTTCTTCTTAGTAGCCATATTTACAAACAAGGCCAAAGATAAAACTCATAAAGTTAGAAAATAATTTTTATGTTTGATATATCGAAACTTTAAGTGCAAAGGCAAAAAAATGTAGCTTGAACATACGAGAATGCAGTGGAAATAAAATCTACCCTATCTGTTGACTTAATACTGAACTAGGCTCGAAAACATGGGATTGCTGTGAGCGACGCTGGCAATTTTAGCAAATATTTCACGCATCGCTCTCAGCGACGTTGGCACTCAAAAAGGTTTTAAACATGGTCCAGCTAAGCACAATGTGCTTGTCAGCTGGTGCCTCACCCTAAATGTCATACATACATGTAATAGTATAAATATATATTACATTTCATTCCTTTAAGTTTATTCTTACAACTAACATAATTCTAATACTTAATTTAGTTTCTTAAATCTATTACAATTTATATTTTATTTAATATTCAAAAACCAGTCTCGAGTCCATTTCTTAGCTTATTTGTCAAATTAGTCAATCCAGTATTATTATTTATTTAAGTCTGTGAGCCAATTAGCCATTTTTTATCTATATTTTAATGTTTGATATTTTATCTATTCCCAAAAGGGTATCTGATATCATGTTAAAAGGTGTTGGTATTTTTATTTTCATGTATTGTTTTCTCTATTTATTTAAGGGGGTGGTCATAATAATAATACCTGCGTTGGTGGCATAATTAAACTAACACGCTAATTTACTATTGAGCTAGACCACCAAGGGTGAGGTCGAGCTTTGAATCTTGGTCGGGTGAACTGGNGGGGGGTTCTTAAATGGTTTTCCACTCTCCCTCCACGCAAATGTGGGTTCACTTCCTCTATATTCAATCTTCCAAATTCCTAACCCATTAGTGTAATTAGTACTTAAGCAAATAACCCGAACAGGTAGTAAGATGCGGTGCAAAGTATTCTATTAATCATAATAATAATAACCTGTCACAATAGACTAGACTGCCAATGACAGGGAGATTGTGGTTCGATCTTGGTTGGGTGAACTAAGGATGGTTTTCTCTAAACTGTTTCCCACTTTCTCATCATGCAAATTTAGGCACACTTCCTCTAAATTTAACCTTCCTCATCCCTAACCCATTAACATAATTAGTACATAAGAGTATAATCTGAATTGGTAGTAAGATGCGGTGTTAAAAAAAATTGTCATTACTACTATTACAACCTTGTAACATTTATTACTAATACTACCAACTATCTTTTGACATGCCTTCAGTACTAATTATCTATCAGGCTAGACCTTGGCTATTTATTCTGTAAGCTCCCAATGATTCTCAAACAGTGTTGTCCTGCAGAAGGAACTGGCGGCACAGGACTGTGGCTTGGTCCACTCTGTTAACTGCAACTATGAGTGCCAAAAGGCTGGAAACGGCACCAAACTGCTGGTTCTCTTGACGATAGACAATTCGTTGAACCACACTGTGTGGCCATGTATGCGAAAGAACGTTTCGACCACACTTTGTGGAACAGAAGTGCAGGTAGGGGCTAAACACTGTTACCACAATAACCTTATATTATATCATAGTTAACACTTTACCAAACAAGCATTCTAAGTTGTCAGACTTAAACTCTGGCATGTCAACTCCAAGTTACTTTTTTTTTTAAATACCAATCGAGGACATAATGTTGAGTCTAATTGATCAAAATGTGAGTGATCTAGATGCTACACTACAGAATATTTTTGGTTTCTAGTTATTTTAATCACCTGGAAATTTACAAAAACAAAATACACTATTATTAAAACAAATGCACAACTTTTCAGGGTAATAAGAAGGATGTTTATTCATTCATTTTCTTTAAAATGAACATTATGAGCACCTTTTAGGAAATATTTACATATTTCTTGTGATCTGATAACATATTTAACATATTACTATATTATTAGGGTAATTTTAAATATAAATATATTTTAGATCTGTAAATAAAATAAGTGTAGGCTGTATATTGCTCATTACCGCCCATCCTCCCAATAAAATGGAGTCTAGTTTGGGGGTTTGGGTTGTAACGACAAATTTTTTTCTTCAAGAGGCAGTTATTGGGGGTCATCCATAAACCATGTGGGTGGGGTGGGAGGAGGGTGAGGGAAGGAGCTCTAATGTATTTTCATTGTAAAAGTCATGTTGTTTGTTCCTCTTATATGTTTCTATCTATCTTTGCTGTACCTTCTTTCGAATATAATTTAAGAGCTCTAAAGATATTTTAAATTTTTACTTTAACTGATTATCAGTTAAACTTGCTAGCTACCGATATTTTGAAATTTTTTAGGGATTTAAAGCTAGAGGTTTACTTTACTTAAAGTATATTTTAAAATGGGGGGAAAAAAGGCAAATGCTCACATTCTTTGACCTTTAATTTTTCTATTAATACATTTAGATTTGCTTTGGTGGCTGCATGGTCTAAGGCTTCATTCTCAGACTAGACTGTCGGTGACAGGGAGTTTGGGGTTTGAATCCTGATCGAGTGTATTGAGGGTGATTTTTCCAAAATAATTTTACACACTCCATCCATTCAAATCAAATGTGTGCACACTTTCTATAAATTCAACCTTTCTCATCCCTAATTAATTTGCGTAATAAGTACAAATGCATATAACCTGAACAAGTAGTAAGACAAAATGCTAAAAAAAAATACTTTTATAACTTTAATCTAGCTTTTAGTGAATTGAATTAACTAATTCAAGGAAACAGGATGTTTAGAATGTATTTAGTGGAAATACAGCAATACTCACCTGCAGAAGGGATCAAAACTCCAAATGGGGATAAAACCTATTTTGGGTATATTTGGTCAGTTATCAAATCCCAGGTCAGAACTAGACATGCTAGTGAATACCTGACTCACCCAGTATAGAGAATGGTTGTGTTTGTGCAGCTCTGTGATTTGACATGCTGGCCTGACAAGTCTAATGCCGGCAAGGACTGTCTCTATGGTACACCGGCATTCTGGGGCTTTGTCCTGCTTATGTCGCTGGGGACCATTGGCTTCAATGTTGCTAATAGTGTCAGTGATGCCATCTGCTTTGATGTGCTGGGTAAATAATTCTCTGTGTGGATACATTTTATAGAAACGTTTAGAACAATACTCCCAACAGGTTGAATGTTTTACCTACATGATACTCTACAGGAAATATCAAAGAACAATCCATAACAACTTTGAAATTAGGAATCAAACCAACAACAAATTACTACATATAGAAATGTATCTTACATTAGCTATATCATTTTATCATCATGATTACTATTTCATAACATTTCACTTTCGTTCTTACCTATGTCTTGTCATTCTTACTCATTTCCCCTCTTTTTTTTTATCTTTCGAAACATATTGACAAGGACAAACTTCATGTAGCAGACCCACATACTGTCGCAATTAAGGACTAAAGGATTATAAATTCAAATAAGATAACAATTCATTAGATATTTACCATATACTTCTTTCATTATCATTGTTACATTGATTATTAAATTTAATCTCACTCGACTTATGCAACAGTTTATCCCTCGCATTTAAAATAATTTCATTATTTTAACGTATTTATCATTGGTGAAATATGGGTTTACTCTTTCACATTAATAAATTAAATTAACGACTAGGGACTGAATGATGTGGCTGACCTAGTCTTATGAGACATATAAACCTAGCAAGCCGGTAGTGGAAAATATATGGCTTGAATAAAAATAATGATCCAGGCCACAGGCTGGAAACAGTAATGGATGTAAATATAAATAAATAATGGATCTTTTATCATTTTAATTTTTCATTGCCTTAAACCAAAGATTCTATATGTTAAATTGTAGTTTTCTTGTCATATATTTTTTTTAATAGAGTTCTTACTCAATCCATTTGTTTCATTTTCAGCAAGGCTTTTTTTCACTCTAATCAATAACATATATATTTTTAAATTATTTTCTTAATAAATCTTATTATTACTTTTAGTTTTCATCATATTTCTTGATGGCTTGTTGCCGAATCAAGTTTAATCCTTATAATAGCTTTTCTAGACAATATAATGTTTTTCCACAACAAACTTACATTAGGTGACCTGGTGGTCTAGAGGTAAGGTGTCAGACTTATGTGTTGGTGGACCGGGGTTCAATCCTCGGTCCCGGCACAGATTTGTCTGATTACCAAACCCTTCCTTCACCTCTGACTAGACGTGTATTAATCACAACTTGTGAATGTGTGGAATGCCAGGCCTCCACCGTGGTTTGGATCCCACGTTAAACTGTAGGTCCTCACATTTCATCTCACAATCACCCTACCATTACACATTAGCGTAAGTGCGTACAACTCGAATGGGTAGTAAGACGTGGTGCTAATAATAATAATATTAATAACAACTTACATTAATTTGCATGTTGTTGCATCCTTGGCTAGTCAGATGTGAGTAGTGATCTTTAGGAGAATGGCAAGCTATTTTAAGCAATTTGGTCTAGATCCGAGATGGGAAACCTGTTGCCAATCGCCACAACTGGCATATTGGCCAAAAAAGTGTAGCAAATTTGAGTTTGCCAGCTCTCACAGTAAAATAAACTTTTTCCTGACGGCATGTGCGGGTTGTAGCTTGATATTTTCTGCATATCATTGGAAGAACTCCGCATGTGCGTTGTGCTCAGACAATCGGCCAAAGTTTTTTGCAACTTTTCAGGCAAAAGAATTGTCAAATTTCACAACAATAATTGTCTTATATTTTCATTTTGAACACTTTTAATCATTTGCATCTAAGGCAGTTGTAACAAAGTATTCAAAGTGTACATATTTTGAACCAACTTGTTCAAACTGTGTGTTTTGTCTACAGATGGTTCAAATATTATATTTATTGGATACAAATTCGAGTCTGTGAATCTTTAAAAATGTAAAATTTTTGTTTGAAGTGAAAATATTTTAAATTTAATTTAAAAAAAAAAAGTTGCTTAAGACTTTGTGTCACTGAAAATAATATTTTGTCTGTCATGCCTCTTAGATCATAAAGTCGATGTTGGTGATATTGGGGTAAAGTGCTTGGCCCAGGACTGGATGTTTATGGTTTCAAACCCAATCGGGTTCGACGGATTTTTCTTGATCAATAAAAATCCGAAGCACAACCTCCTTTGGAAGGGAAGTAAAACCAGGAAAGGTGTTGTTTTCTTGCGACAATAAACATGGGCCCATTGGCTTGTCTTCCCCTCCTAAGGAAGTTGTTTTACCAATTTTTATCGCAAAGAAAAATCCATCCATCCTAGCTGGGTTTGAACCCACGATTATCATATTTTGAGGCGAGCACTTTACCATAGAAACATATAAAAGAGAACTAACACAATATGGATTTTACAATGAAAATAAGAACACCGATCACACTTTACATTGCTGCCATTGGCCAAAGAGGTAATGGCTGCCTCTTGAAGAAAATCGATTTAAACCGACCAATCCCACAACCTAGGTTTTATTCTATCGGAATTCATCAGGTTGGAGTGTGAAATGCCTAATGCAACTTCCTAAAAGAGGAAACCAATGATAACAATAATAGTGACCATAAGTAATACATTACAAACATGGAAATGGTTTCATCGTAGCTTAAGTGTGTACTTTTCTTGTGTGCACCATGTCTTATTACTTGTATAAAGTCTTTGTGTACTTACACTGATGAGATAGGGATGAGGACGGAAGAATTTAGAGGAAATACACCCGTGTTTGTGTGGCGGGAGAGTTAGAAACTTTTTGGGGAAAAAAGCACAAAAAAAATTAAAGACACATTATTAATCTTTCATTTTACATGGAAAATAAATTATACAAAATAATAATTCACTTTTGCTCGATTAAAAAAAAGATTATTCAAATTTTATATGGAATATATTTAGTTAATTTGTATGGATAATAATTTTTAGGAATATTTTATGTGAATAAGAGGATTTAAGAAATACCTCTTTGGGCTTTATAGACACTTTGTTGATATGGAAGAATCTATTGCAAAGATTGTTTGGAGCGATAAGAACAAGAAAAATATGGTTTGCACAGTTAAAAGATGGACAAATTAATACTTTTTAGAGTGTTAGTGTGAACATATTAATATTTTCACTATTCAAGTTTTATTATTTAAGAAATATATTTCTAATTATTTTTAGGTTAGGAAATAATATGGATAAAATAATTATTACTGCGGAAGTTTTTTCACTTTAATTTCTAAGCACCCACTTTGGTAGCCACATGGTCTAAGGCGCTACTCTCGCATTAGACTAGACTGCCAATGACGAGGAGATCGTGATTTGATCCCGGTCGGGTGTATTGAGGATGGTTTTTCGTAAATGGTTTTCAATTCTCTCTCCACACAAATACAGGTACACTTTCTATAAATTCAATCTTCCTCATCCCTAACCCATTAGCTTAATTAGTACATAAGCATACAACTCGAAAGGGTAGTAAGACACCATCTTGGAAAAAAAAGCTCTGAACACAATTTCATTTTTTTAAATTAACACCAACTCAATGGGGAATGTGTCAATTTAAACTTATATTTAAGTACATTAACATACGCAAAGTGCACTAACACACCTTTCTATTGACAGGCAGTGGTGGAGAAATGGGCTATGGGCGACAGAGGGTGTTTGGGACTGTCGGTTTTGGCATCACAGCATTTCTAGCAGGATGGACCATCGACTGGTATTCTGCAGGGAATGCTACCAAGGATTACACCCCAGCTTTTGTGCTAGTTTTTGTGCTGACATGTGTTGACCTGTTGTGCTGCACTAAACTGAAGGTAATTTAATTAGGCACGCACACACCCTACCCTCCTTCCAAACACCCAACCCTCCTTCCAAACACCCAACCCTTCCTTATCCCCTTCACACACACACTCATTCTTTGTAGCTATGCTACACATTTTGATTGTATAAGATGATGTGTAACTTTCTAAGCTCACTAAAGTCTAGTAGGCAAAGGAAAAATGGTATCAAATGGCTATTTTGAACTAAGCATTGAAAAGAGGATAACATTTCAAAGCCTACACACTTACCAGAAAACTATAGGCCTCAAATTTCATGATTAAAAACACGAAATTGTGAAATTTTTGGGTTACATCAATCCCCTTTTTCAGCAGAAGATAGTAAAACACCAACTGGATTATAGGAACATAGCTAGAGGTAGGTCATGGTCACTTAGATACAGTTGTTGCCTGTTTTATGATTGCTACTATTTATTCTTTAGCTGTCTGTTCATACTTGTGCCTTGACTTTTTGTAGATGGATAGAATGTTGTATTTATATTAAATTATCAGTTACTATTTTTATAAAAATGACTGACAGGTTTGAGTAGAGAAATGGTTATCTAAGGTTGGGACTTTGTAGGGGATGCCTGTGTTTGGATATATATTGGTGAGGAATCTCCCACCTACTAAGCTGGGAAGCATTGCAACTATTGGGGAGGGCTCCTATAACTCTAGTATTATAGGATGAACCACAATCAGCGTTATGTGTTTGGGCATGCAGTGTTACTTGTTTTGTCAAGAGTTGTTATGGTTGGTATCAAAACAGTGCCTATTCATTTGTTGTTTTAAGTGTACCTATGATGAGGCCAATATATTCAGCAATGCAGTAGTTGCATTGTAACTGGCACATAAGGTTTCATTTGGAACAGTAATCATAGCAGCCTTTAATGGGGTGGGTATTCCATTTGTATGAGTCTGCTGTTGAATGAAGTGGAAAGTTGGTGAATTTTGCAGCCGAGATGGGAGTCTTGGTTTGTTGCAAGGGTAGGAACCTTCGGCCTGATGTGGTTTGTTATTGTTTGTGGCTGAGTCGGAAAATTTAGGGTGAACCAAAATGTTGCAGAGGGGGATGGGGGAGGGAGGGGGCTTTTGAATGTTATTCTTGGAGCACTGTTGAGAAGATTTTGTGTTCTAGGTGACGAGGTTAGGATATTGTAGCCTGTGTTGAGTATAAATCTAAGTTTGTATAGTCCTTCATAATACTGGGGGGTGAGCAGTATGTTATTGAAAGGTTGTTTATTGGTAGGCTCTTGATTGGACAGGGTCCTGTTGATTTGTCTGTTGACTCTATGTTTAGGGTATCCTCGGGCTGTGACAGTTACAAATCTTTGCCAATAAAGGTATGGTGCCACAGGACTTTACTTGACATGACTGGAGTCCAGTGTGATTTTCCATACAATGTTCATTTATTGTCTAGGCGCCACTGCAACCAGACTCGACTGGACTTGACATAATTTGCTGACCAGAGTCGTGTCGTATACTGTCCTAATTTGAAAACTAACTTGAGTTTGTTTCCCCCACCACTCTTAACAACACTATCACCAGCATGTGAGCTGTTGCTTACATACCGTATGTTTATCATTTTTATATGTAAAGTATTTACAATTATATTTAAAATGTGTATATATTCTTCTTAAAAATAAGTTCTCGAATAATAAAATTAGATTTTATAAACCATTTTGATATCATTAATATCATCTCTTCCTATTTGATAGCACTAACGCACAATCCAAAAGTTCTTCATCTGAATCGGATTTAGAACTTTAATCCATTAACTGTTGCCCAGAATTTATATTTATACTGAGAGAAATGCGGAATAAACTGAGATGTTTTAGACCACACAGTCAACTCAGGTCTGTTAGTGGTGACGCATATTCACATAGTCCAGTAATGTCAAGTAAAGTCCAGTCTGGTGACTGTGGCTTGATGGTCATTTATTGTTATTCTGAGTTGCTATGTATAGTACAAATCAATATTTATATGAGTAAAATCTGAAGTAATTGAATTGTAAGTTGTTATAATAACTTGATTAATCAGAATAAAACCAAATTTTATAATGTGCAATATAATTTTTTTTTCAAGCTTATTGATGCCACTTGTACAATTATAATAATTAAATAATATAATAATTGTACAAGTGACAACAATAAGCGAAATACCAAGTCGAAGGTGGCTGCGTTATCTGAGAGCTTGTGATCTTAATAAAATCACATTAGTAGCCGACGATTTCCACACGTCCACCATAGACTCTGCCTTAAAATATGAGTGAAGAATGACCCTGGGCACGAGACTATTCCTGGATAGCTTAGTGGTTAGAGCATTGGCGTAATAAGCCAAAGGTTCTGCGTTTGATTCTCTTGTCCAGGTGTCATTTTTCGATGTTCAGAATATGATATCTAGCTGGAGTAAATCCTCTCGAAAAGCATACATAATAGTTTTGGCTATTTGATTCCTAAATATTTCATATATTTGGTTCAAGTTCGCTTCGAATTGAAAAGGTGGACTTCGCACATCCCTAAAGTCTAGTAAACATAAAATAAATCAACTTTTCAAATAAATCACTTGAGTATTCAATGTCATTGGTGTGATATATTAAAATAAATTTCCAGAATATTAAAAAAGTATGTTTGTTTAAATCGTAATTATTTGTAAATATGCTCAATTTGTCTGGTATCCCGAAACTTCTTACAGCTATCTCTTATATCCTGAACAGTTGCCACATATCCCACGTTCTGAGAGTATTCTGAAGGATGTGGGGAAACTCTTGAAGCATCGACATATCCTAATATTTCTGGTGTTCGCAATCCTGGCAGGCATCAATGACAGCTTCATCATTTACTACTTGTTCTGGTGAGGTTCCCATTCTCTCTTAGATAGCTGGTATTAGGAGTATTATTTTAAATTAGACTTGGGTCGGATCTACTAGTTTACGAATCCGAATCTCAAGTCTGGATCTTCAATTTACCTTCGAATCTCGTAAAAAATTATGAACATAGGCAATATAAATATAGTAGAATAATATAAAATACAAATAGTTTCTATATTTTAACATTATTTCTTATAAGCCATTCATTCATTATAACAATCATACATTCAGTTAAGTATAAATTACTGGTCTGAGGTCTAGTTGTTAAGTTTAGCCTATAATTATAATTGGTTCCGAACCACCAATAAGCAGTATTAGCTCAAAAACAAATTTTAACTTAAAAGTTTGGAAAAACAATATTTTAAGGATTTGTCTTGAATTCTCAATTCTCCAATATCCTTAAGGATTTGAGGGTCCCATCCTTATTTTAAATAAAGTAATTTTTCGTATCTAATAATAAATAAAGTCTAGCAAAGAATGTTAATGTTTTAAAAAGAAATCCTACAGGTGGATTAATAACCATATACCTAATATATTAACCACCTTGATACAACTTTGAAGGATTTTTTATGACAATTTGATAATATATCCATAAAAAACTTACTATTGCACTACTAATTTCTCAGCACCCTTATCACTGGACCCCTCTTTTGTGCTGTGGGACCCCTGAGCCTGCCACATGTTGAGACCCGTACCAAATAATCAGTGGAGCTAGACAACCTCAAATACTAATGGTTGTTTAAGATAAGTTTTTTGTTTGTTTTTTCCATCACACTTGTAACTACACCCAAAACGGCTAAAGTCATCATTCCCTTCACGCACCTCAAGCCCGAAAACGTTTATTCACATTCATACACCAGCCGTGAAAGTCTTAGAAACAAATGTTTTGGTTTTTATTCCAACCACTTTTCTACACTTGATAATCTTCCCCAGCAAGCACCCAACTATTTTACTTTCCATAGAAAACTGCCTCATAAAGGGATGATTGTTTTGATAATTAAATCTGATTAAAATATAGTTTTCTTGTTCACTGTAACTAGCCAAAGGAGGTTAGATACTATTTATTTTGTATTCTGAATAAAATGATTCAATATATATAGTTTTTTATCACCATGTTTTACTACCTGTTCAAGCTATGTGTGTGTATGATAATTAGTCTAATAAGGTAAAATGTTTAAAAAATAGGTGGCCCAGTGGCTAAATAATTTTATAATAAAGTAAATTGATAAAAAAAACACTAAGAGTAAATTTGGTGAAGAAAGCCCACTTAGGGAAAGAGGAAAAATGTGGGAAGAATCAAATGCACAAAGGTGACATCTTGTTCCTTTCTTCTGTTTTCTATAGTAGAAATAGTCACACACACATTTTAACACAAATAGAATAATATTTCGGCATTGTTGCCTTTATCAAACACAAAGAAAAAAGTACAAATAACACAAACACTGGATTACTCTATTTTGAATTTTGATAAGGTAAGAGAGAGGACAAAGCATTTTAAAGGTAATCCGCCCACATTTGCATGGAAAGAAAGTGGGAAAACATTTAGGGGAAAAAAACCCTAAGGCTCGATCATGATTCGAATGCTGATCCCCTTGTTTTCATCAGGCCAGTCTTAACAACAGAGTGACGCCTTAGACCATACTGCCACTGAAGTGGGTTAGTATATATAGTCCCCCACCTCGTCTTTCAGGTACCTAGAGGACTTGGCAGACCAGACAAACACACAGGCCAATATAAAACTACTGGAGGGTCTAGTGGTGGCAGCGGAGACGCTTGTCGGAGAAGTCATATTCTTTTCTCTGTCAGGTTAGTACAGTTCACTTTTCAATGACAGATAGAAAAGTTACTAAATCTACTTTCACTAGGGCTTTGCGATTACTCGGATTTTGAACTTTGGGCTAAGATTGTCATTAAAACTTGAGATTGAAAGTCTTGTAGGTTTGTCATTTTCGAGCTTCCTCTTTATGTATGTACAAACCAGTTTTTAAAACGCAATGTTAAGTATAGGCAATATAATTTAGATAATATCAGTAGTTTCACTTATAAATCATTTGGTAACTTGACAAATCATTAAAATCAACCATTTTGAATTATCCTTGATTGAAGTTGTGCTGTCACGACAAGACTATGAAAACAAAAATAGTTAAGTAGATCAATAAATACTTGAGTGATCATTATTTTGACTATTTTTACATGGTCCCTTTCTTGAATTAAAATTTCAGTTGAATTGAAAATTTAACATTGAGAATACGTTTTTATTGTTTTTGAACCTAAGATATTTAAAACTTGTATTAATCCATTCAACTTCAAATAAGACTAGCATTAGTTACTATTAACTTGTAAAATTATATTGGTTAACCTGTCTAAAATCATTGTCGATCAACATTGCAATAAATATTTTATCAAAGCTAGCACATTGAATTAAAAAATGTACCTATTCTTTCTTACTTTTTATTAGAAATAGTATTTTAACCATCTTATTTTTCATTTTAAAGCATGAACATAAACTTTTATAAGCATTCGAAAACTGAATTGAACTTTGCAGTAACATAATTTCTAATGATAATCGATATAAGGCGCATGCACAACTTCACATAGAGAAACGGAATTGGAACCGAAGAAGTGATCTTGCATGATTATTACATTAAGGACTAATAAACGAAATAGGAAACATCTCAAATTTCTAACTGCTTGTGATATATTTATTTAAAATAATAATCATAGCTGTAAAAATAATTATGGTCAGCCCTCCTCTACCTTTGTTGCACTTGTCGACACACTTCTCATTCTACTACTGTATACAAAGAAACAAACAGCTTCCTTTGGGAGATCAAACAATCATCAATATTCTTATAATTACTCTAAATTGGTGATATTATTTTGAAAGATAGTATACTTAATTACATGTAGTCCCATTAAATATTGCAAAAAACAAACTAAGAATAAGATTTTAACAGTACATTAATCCCAATATTAGGTCATTCAAGAAATTAAACTGCACTTAAAACTCGTTCAGGGAAAGGATGCTTTCCTTTCCCCGATGAGGGCTAGGATACATTCTCAAACAAACGAGTGATGTGTAAGGGAGCGAGGCCAGCTGGCTGGTCGGTCAATTCGAGAAAGATTGCTCTACAGGCTATGCATTGATGACCTCCATGTTGACTATTAACAGTATACTTGAATGATTTCTAATTATAATATTTTTTTAAAATTAATTGAGGGGGTCAGGTCAAAAACATGAGAACCCTCATTTGGCGACAAACTATTTAGCAGTGATTTCTGGTTGCATGACACTTGAATTAAAAGTGGTTTTTATAGTCATTCAAGACCTTAGGGATAACTTATATCCATGAATATTTTACTTATTTTTTATAGCTAGATTTCAGGATTTTATAAACATGTAATAGTGAAAATATACCATCTAAATCAATGAGGTTTATCATGTTTTAGCCCTGACCCCCTAAAATTTCCTCTTATTTTTCTTTCTTTCCTTCTTCATTTAAAGGGAAACATCATTTCCATTGCTTCCATTGAATAAATGCCATTATTAAACGATCTGTCCTTCTATCAGAAAATTGTAGGCCCAAAAGTTTTTATTTAAAACATAACAAATTTGATCAATTTTAAGGCATACTCCTAAACTCTTCTGCAGAATGGATTGTATGTCCCCTTAAAATTAAATGTTAACTTTAGACCAACAGTTTTCTGGTTAGTGTGTTTGACATGCTCTTTTGTCTTCCTCTCACTCTTTATTTTATTGTATTTACTAGGTAGGATCTTGAAGCGTATTGGCTATGGTCACACACTTACTCTGTGTTTCCTCTGCTACGCTATACGCCTGGCGGCCATCTCTGCTATACCAAATCCTTGGTGGGTGTTGTCAATAGAACTGTTGATGCAGGGCCCCACATATGCCATGTGCTACACAACTATTGTGGCATACGCCAGCGCCGTGAGTCCTCCAGGGGCCTCTGCCACCATGCAAGGACTTGTGGCAGGAATGGACGATGGCTTTGGTCAGTTTGAGAAACTTTGAGAATTTAAGGTTAACTTTATTTCTTTAAGGAAAATCTCTTTTCACTATATAAGGTATTGTATTATATTTCGAAGAAGATACAGGAAAGGTGGATAGAAACATATAAAAGGAACCAACACAATATGGCTTTTACAATTAAAAGAAGAACACAATTCACATGATTTAGCAAGCTGTCATTGTACATTGAGGTAATGGCTGTCTCTTGTGTTAAGAGTTGCACACTCCCTCCTGTTGAGTTCTAATAGAATGAAACCTAGGTTGGGGGATTGGGCGGTATCATCTAATTTTCTTCAAGAGGCAGCCATTACCTCTTTGTCCATTGGCAGCAATGTAATGAGTGAATGTGTTCTTCTTTTCATTGTAAAAGCCATATTGTGTTGGTTTCATTTCTATGTTTCTATCTACCTTTCTTTTACCTTCTTCCAAAGTTAACTTTAGTATCTTAAGATCAGTGAATGAATGCAAGAATAGTAAACCAGCTGGCTTCATTTTTACAAAATCTTTATTCAAACCCATGTAAATACATAAAAAATAATTTAGTATTTGTTTTACCATCTAGATCCTTAAATTCTTTGTGCTTTGATTGGTATTTTAGTAGGAGTGTATGAAGTTCATTTTTTCAATTCAAAGTGAACTCCTCAAATATATTAAATATTCTCAGAGCTGAATCAAAGTTTGAATTTTTTTTTAAACTTGTCTAATGCTTGGAAAAATATTATAATGTGTTTGTATATATGATTTTACACACTAAAATTAATTAGAAAATGGATTATTGCTAGGGCTGGGCCGATGCCGATAATCGATCCAATTTATCAGCCGATATTGGCACAATCGACCAAAGATAATCAGTTTTTTACCATTTAGGTATTTTATGCCGATAATTCAAAATCTATAAATAGGTTGTATTTTAATTTCTAAGTCATGAAAATATAATTCATAGTCCAAAAAAGATATTTAAATACAGTCTCTTGCATGTAAACACACATTTTTTAATTCTGCTTTAGATATTTTACTATATAATAAACAGCAAAACAATTATTCAAAACAAAATAATCATTCAATTTTATTTCACTGAAGGCATATTTTGAATTATGAAATACTTTATAGATACATTTATTTACATAACCATAACTTCTTCACACATCAAACATAACAAATACTTCCAAGATAATGTGTATGAAAAAAGTGCATTGAGCAAAAACATTTAGTAATGAATAAAATGATAGAGTATTAGGAAAAAAGTAGAACACAAATAAAAGAAAAGACACTAACACAAATTTACACACACTTAATAGCATCAAAATATTGAAGTGTGTGTAAATTTGTGTTAGTGTCTTTTCTTTTATTTGTGTTCTACTTTTTTCCTAATACTCTTCATTTTATTCATTCCAAGATAATGTGGCATTATTGTGCTATTGCATACTCTAGGGGCTAGCTGTACAGAACCGCTTTCAGTAATCATGTGTTTTTCTTTTATTTGTGGTGTGTGGCGTCAGTTACATGCCTATTACTGAGCGCTCCAAGATCCACTTGATCGATAGCTCACTGAGCGCTCCCTGAGATCCGCTCTTAGAGAGTGTTCAAGCGTACTGTCGAAGTACCAATTTACCACTGTTGTAAATAGTTGTCATTTAACTTAGAATTAATATATTGATAATTTAATTGAGAATTAATAATATAACAAACAGCAAAGACAATATTTTCCACTGCCTAGGAATATTTTTATTTGTACTTCAATAAAAGAATACCTAGAAATGCCTTTCGTGGCATTTTTCATGTTTTGGTAATTTGTGATTATGTACATTGTTTATTATGACAGTGCAATAGGCCTAGCAATAACATTAATTATATCTTTGCGTATAACCCGAATGGGTAGTAAGACGCGGTGCTAATAATAATAATTATATTTTATTAACTTTAACATTTAAAACTTTTATCTAACAAACCTCCTACTCTCATGAAAAGTATAAAAGTGGCAAAATTTGATAATTCTTGTTTTTGAGTGTTATTACTGCACACTTTTTTGATATTGGAAAAAAAAAAAATCTGCATCGGTTACTGGCAATATCTGCAAAAGGGCTTATCAGCCCTGCCCTAATTATTTCACATTTGTTAAGTAATATTTAATTCTATCCTAATAGAGTAAGTTAACTTATTATACCAAAATGAAACTCGATTACCTCAAGTTTTTCCATTCAAATATTAATTTGTAATGCAATTAACTCATAATGGCAATAATTATACTTAAATAGTATTTTAGCTTCCAATAATTTTACTATTGAAACTTTTTTGTAATTATTGTTGAATCCTAATTATTATTTTTTTAACTGTAGTTGAACCTGATTCAAAGTTTCGAAGCTTTGTACCACTCTAGTATTTAGAAGGCGTTTTACTGGCTTGTAAGTGTGTAAGTCATGTGCTCATACAACCCTATCTTTAAATTTGTCACGGTATAGGAGAGTCTCGGAAACTCGACCTAATGTGGACTCAGATGGTGTCGAGTTATTGAAATGTCGAATTTTACGAATGAACTTGCATAATATGCATGTTTACTAAACAAGGATGAATCACAGTACAGTATTTAATATTATAGGTACAGTTGTACTGTACTGTAGTATTGTACGGTACAGAAACAGTAATATACGTACAGTACAATATATTATGTGTTAATATAATGGTGTAATATACATAAATGCAGTACAGTACTGTACATATAATATTGTATTGATTCGAATAACACGTTACTGAATTGGAAAACTAACAAACACATTGCACTTGTAAAAACACCACAGCACGACTGTTCCACTTGAGTTACACAAACAAACTAGGGAGGTTATACAGTTGAATGATCTTGGATTGTGATGACTGGTGCCAAAAATTGTGTGCATGTGCGTGTGTCGAGTTATTGAGTGTCGGGTTTTCGAGACTCTACTGTAATTAGTAAATATTCCAAATACCTTTTTTTTAGATAAAACCGAGTGTGTTTGTTTGCAGGCTATGCCATAGGCAGCATGGCTGGAGGGTTGCTGTATCACTGGCAAGGAGGGAGAGTAGCCTTCGCCATCTGTGCCACACTTGCCCTCGTGAGCAGTGTGAGTCACGGCATTCTATACCACTTCATGTTGAAAGGAACCATGGTGAAAGCAGGTGAGTCGGTTCTTTGGACATTTAGCACACACTTGCACACTTATTGAACTATTTACTTACTCTATGGTATTAAGAACTCAAAAGTTCATTGCAGCACTTACGAAAGTATGCCGTCTATCCCTATATTGAGCTGGTTCTATCCACTCCACCTCATTACACCCTATCCCTTTTGATTATAAAGTGAAATTCTGGATCAACAAATCATAAAGCTTTGCCAAAAAAAAAATTAAATTTAAAAACACATTATGTTTGCTGTCATGAGGTTAAACAAGATTAGAAATGAAGTTATCCAAGAATCCAAGATTTTGCAAAGCATAATATTTTTATCCAACATTAAACTTAAAAAGAAGAAAATCAAACGTCACTTCGGTTTCACTTCGAATTGATAAAATAGACTTCATATATTCCTACAGGATATGTAACTCATCATTATCTCTTTTTGGAGCAGATATATTCCTAAGCACATTGTTTTCGAGCACCTCGAATTTTCTTTCGTCATTTCAGGTAATAGGCTATGTTTCACACCCACAGAGAACAACTGATAAAATTATTGTTTTGTTTATTCTGAGTTTTGCATTAAGTTTGTATGCTTGTGTGCTTGCTATCACCATTAATGGTTAAAAAGTTATCTAAACAAAATCAGACATTATTAGCATCCTAAACACATAATATATAAACTCAGTTATTTTGTTTTGGTCTTACATCTCACTATTCCCTTTAAAATGAACTGATTATGTTAATGTTTTGGGGTCTTTGGGATGAGGGAAATTGAGTTTTAAGGTGGTATACTTACATTTATTAGGAAAAATCACCCTCGGTACACTCATGTTACCCGCTGGTAACAGAGCTGTTCAATCTTAGTTACGGTGATTTCATTGTTAAATACCACTATCGCGCTCATAGAAGCTTCACCACTAACAACAACTCTAGTGACGACCGGCATACGCGGAATTTTCCCTCTCAAGGTATAGGGTTCCTGAAGACACACATCATCGAGTCCCATCTCCTCAGCCAGCTTGTGGAGTTCATGCAACACGGTCACCCTCCTCATTCTAATGGTGCTATCCCCCATTACGAATAGTATGTGTGCGCGTAGCACGCTGGCCACACCACACTGGGGTTAAACATCTTGCGGCCCCGTGTGCTGTCACAAATTGCCTATACATGTTCTCCATATTAAAAGTTTCCTCTCTTCTATTGAAAACCTTCTCATTTAGTCCCCGCAAGATGTCCATGTCCGTTAGTAGGTTCATAGATCTTGGTTGAATTCTATTCAATGACTCGGTAGAGGGAAAAGTGATAATGTCACCCTTTTCATAACCCAGCCTCACCACGTGCTCCAGCCCCATGTGTAACACACTCTTCTTTCAGCCTGGAAAACTGAATAGTCTCCTCGAGGGTTCCTCACGCCTGAGAGGGTACGCCCCCCCTCCCCCCTCCTTTCAGCTGCCTCTCCATCTCCATACCCACTTCTGCAGTCTGGCTCTCCCTGCTGTTTGTGTTGTGATCCATGCCCATTTACTTATTTTTCTTGCCTTATCCAAATTCCCAGAGTTTCCAATTTTGTTTGGGTTTCGCCCCCATATCTGCTTTTCCGCAAGTCCCCCCTCCAACTTTTTGTGGCATCCCCTCCTCCTTTTCTTCGCACCTGACTCCATTGATGGTTTCCTCCAATTTCATGTCCTCATGTATGACGCATAAGTTCTCCGCCACATGCGGATTTATTACCGCATTGTGCACTTGTGAAATCAGGGTGGAGGACGCCACTGCCGAGTCCCCAGGTGATGCAAACTTTCCATTCCAAAATTTGTTGCCAGGCCAACTATTTCCATCCCATGCATACATAGTAACTAGGTAATATTCCTCCTCCCCAAAGATCACATAGGGAGCTCGCCGTGTCGATATTACCCGTATCCGCTAGAATCTCCTTCCGATCCTCAAAGTACTCCATAACCCCATCCATCTACAGCAGCTCTAGCACCGCAACGGCACCTGCACTTTCACCATACTTCCCATAGGCATTAAGTAGGCATTGCCTTATTTATCTCGAAGATACGAGACACCACCACCCCGACCTATATCCAGAGGAGATACAGTAGTATTCATTCGCTCCATAGCTGTACTTACATCTTCGCGTGAGAAGCCTACCAATGAAACCTACCACAGTCATTTCCTGGTAGTATGCCCTAGTAACCTCAGGTCCATCAGGGGCCAAAAATTTGAGAAGTGCAACCATAAACTCGTTCGTCCATTTGTGGACCATTGTACCCACAGATTTTATGTGTTTCTCAGCATCCTCAACCTTCATTCCCCTCTCTCAACCATGCACCCTCAATGGTAGTGGGATAACATGCTGCTTCAGTTTCTTCCAAAATTCCTTGCAAGTTCTTTCCCCTCCTATCCGCTCAATGTTCCCCAGAGTGTCTCCTCTTGTCCTAGGTTTCTTCTCAACCAGTTTCTGCCTGCTATATGTTTGCACCCTCCCCTTCTCCACCTCCCCAACCTGATTAACCTTTACAGATGCAGGTGCCATTTTCGCTGTCATTCTTTCTCTATGTGTTGCTGCCCTTTTAATATTCCTTGCACGTTTGGACGGTAAGCAAGTAAATGTGTCTCTTCATATGAGAAGTTTTAATTGGGAATATTGTATGAAGGAATGAAGAGAGAAGTTTAATTGTTTCTATTGAGCCCTGAGCCAAATATCCTTTCAAGTTGGCTTCCTTTTTTTATCACTTTCAATAAATTATTGTACAGTGTTTCCACAATGTTTGCATCCTCACAAACCTAAGTGATAAATTATCCACAATGGTATTATTATCACTCTCTTCAATTTATGATTATGCCTTTATTATTATTATTATTATTATTATTAGCTCCGCGTCTTACTACCCGTTCGGGTTATACGCACTTACGCTAATGTGTAATGGTAGGAGTGATTGTGAGATGAAATGGAGGACCTACAGTTGAACGCAGGATCCGAACCACGGTTATGTCTATAATTATTAAATTTAGTTGCTATGGAAAATAGTAGGGCAGGGCCAATCAGCCCTTTTGCTGACTCCGATAATTTGGTTCATTTTATTTACAATATTACAAAGGTAGTTTACAAAACAACACACATTTTTGAATATACATAATTTTTATTTTATTTATTAAATTCTTAGTAAAACTATCAGTAAACATAAATTTTACATCCATTACTGTTTCTAGCCTGTGGACCCTAGGCTAGGCCTGTCGTAGCTTTATATCCCTTAAAACCTAACTTAGGACTAGAACAGGTACAACATCCAGTCCCTGATCGTTAATTCATCACTGTAAAAGGGTAAAACCACATTTCACCAATGATACATTTTTCGGCCATGCCGGAAATCGAACCCGGGAACCTTAGCTCAGTAGACAGACACACTACTCACTGATCTAAGGTGTAAGATGGTAACATAAATAAATAATCATAATAAAACACTTTTGTTCATTGACTCAACTTTTGGTTGGTAGGATATTATCGATGAATGTTATGAAAAGTGTTAAAATGCATTTTCAAACCATTTTTTTTTTCCAGGTGAATGTGTCCAGTATAAATCCCCAGAAGAAGCCACTCCTACCTCTCACACAGACCTAGAAGAAATAGATTTTAAGCAGGGAAAAAGTGAAGAAACGTGACACAACCACTTGCAATACAAAATAATACTTGCACATATGGTTCAGATACTGTGACTTTTTAAAACAGTTGAACTAACAGTAAAGCTTTTAGATGTGTGTGAGTACTCAAATAATGGAGTTTGAATTGAGTATTACTGATAGATACATGCTATCCACAAACTGGAAATTCCACTAAAATTTTGTTTGTTGCATTCTTCACTGGCTAACACCAAAACTATAATGAGTGTAGAGGTTATTTTATTTTAATTATTTTTTTAAATCTGCTAAAATGATTTCAATTATTTCAATTCAACTTTCTTCTGATAAACCCAACAGAAAACCACACTATATTATGAACCCTAGTACAACCTTTGTTATCCATCCAAGACAAACGTTATTCATTGTAACCCACCCGTTGGCTATTCCTTGCTTCTGCCTCGTGCCCTCCTAACTTCAACTTTTGTGTCATTGCTCTACAATGTGACTTCTGCCGTAGAGTGCCTATTGGTCTATCGATATTTTAAAGTTCACAGGATATTTCTTACAAATGAGAAAAATAGCATTCATCAAAGTAATTTTATTTATAAATGTGTCCCTTTTTTTAACCCACACTTTGATCTAGTCTAATATTTCATGGTTGTTAAGGTGTGCCACCCAAATACAGATTAGTGGACTGGGATGACACTTACTTGATACCTTTCTAATACCTATCATGACTGGGGTGCTTGACCGCATTCCAAAATATGCTACAATCACTCAACACAACCTGATCTATGAGTTTAAATCACAAGTTCTCGGGCTGGCCATGTTTTCATGATCTGCGCACTGACACAGCACACACGCTGTGTGCTTACAACTAAAGAGAAGGAGGAACAGACAACTACAATGGCATGACTACATTGTAACATTGTGAGATGATAAATGCTTCCTCAAACAACGTTAGTGATTAATATTGATTTACCGTGAAAAACAAAAAAAGTATTAAAAAGTCATCTGGTCATGGACCTGATAGTCAGTGAACTATCACTCGGTTGGGACATTCAGTATTGTCTTTGGGTAGTGGTAAATGTGAGTTTGATTCATCATCTGGTTGGTTAAGATTGAATTTTCTAGATGGAAATCAAAGCTGACTAAATGGTGCTTACCTTGGATGGTGAAAGTAGCCTGAAGGGTGCTTACTTTGGAGGGGGAGAAAATAATAAAATAAGACTTTGTGGTGGTAGATTGTTTAATTAGACTGGTTTAGATGATACCAGAGTGATCGAAAGGATCGAGTAGTTAACATACATTTTTATAACTTAGATCGAATATGATAAAATAAGTTATGGTTTAAACAAATGGAGATAAACAGACTTTTATTCATGTCCTTGGTGTGGAAGTTTATTTCTCCTTGTCAGCATCTGGGGGTCATTTTGAGTTCTCAGATTGAGGAAAATACATCGTTCTGTTTCAGTGTGATCTGGCGGGGTTGCTAGGCACTAGTCTTGACAGCCTTGCTGGCCTTGGTGGTGCTTTAGTTAGGTTGTGGATAAGGTTGACAAGGTTTGCAGGAGTGAAAGTAGAGGAGTCGCTGAGTACAGCAGAACATAGTAAACCCCCGTCTCTCCATCATCAATGATTCTCCCCACTGTTTTGACAAAGAGATGTCAGAGCCTTTTCCCCCATAAGATGGGACAAGGGGTCCTTCAAAGGTCGGTTGTGACTCACTCAACTGGATCAGATCTCTCTGTATCTTAATTCTAAGCTTTGGATTTTTTAGATATGATACCCAATAAAAGTGTGTTTCACACATTTCTTCGATCTGATATTTGCCTCTCCATCTGGGACAGAAACCCAAAAAAGTGGCGAAGGATATGATTGACAATGAATTTGTTCGAATAAGAATATGTGTCTGGTTTGAAGGGGGGTTGGATTTTGCTTCTAAAGCTGTACTTCAAAATTTAGCTTGATATTGCTATTGTTTTACTAGAGCCTGCATTAGTTGGGTTAGGAGACAATTCTTCTTTTCTTCATGATTTTTTCATTGTTTTTCGAGTAGAGTGAATTTGAGTTTTATCACCTCAATGTTTCTGTTCCTAAGAGAGAACAGAATTAAGAAGGAGTGCTTGGTCCCATTACTTATGATCCTTTTGATCTAAGTGAATCCTTAGCTCCACTTTGAGGCCTCAGTTTTTTCGTTTGGTGAGTTTTGCTCTCCAAAGTTTGCAGACAATTTTCCAGCCCATGGATTGCAACTGGGGTCTGTTGTCTGATAAGATGGACTCTGGATATCCCCATCTTGTGAATACTTCTAGTTCCAATAATTTGATGATTCACCCTGTGTTAGTTTGAGTCAACGCAAATGCTTCTGTCCATCGATAGAACATGTCTATGGCTACAAAGAGGTAATTTTTTTTCCAGGAGATGACCTAGGGTAAAGTCCCATGATGTCCACTGCCATGATAACCCTAAGGGTATGAGGAACATGTGCCTTTATAGGAGAGGGGTTTATTCTAAATTCAATAGTTAAAAATATATTTAAAAATAATGTTGATCATCTCATTTAAAAAGATTTTAAAAATCCAAATGGGTACCAAGACACGTTGGCTAGATAAAAACAACTTGGTTGTGCAAATTTTATTCTATATTGTCTGACTATAATTTAATGTTATCATTCAAACTTGTTATTAAGTATTCCTACTCACACACCCCTATGCTTTGTACTAGTTAGCTAGTTATGCAACTGAGGAAGTAAAAAAAAAAAAAAAAAAATGGAGCATTTGTGTATCCAAGAGTGTGTTGTAACTATATGACATTTTTTTTAAACATTTATTTGTTGGTTAACCTTATATATAAGTCCTTATGAATTGAATGATCACTCATGTGTTAAGGAAATTCCATTAGCTTAAGTACTTGTGAGTGAAGAGTCTGCCTGTGGTAATGAAAGCCAAGTTTAAAAAAAAGTTGGGTTTTTTTCAACGATTTATACACACCACCATCACCAAAGTAAGTGTACTAGATACATTTTACTTTGAACTATCATTTAGTCCAGTTCATTCTAAATAACATAGTAATAATAATAATTAACTAAACAACTATTCTACAAATTTGCCATTTTTGTTTTGAGTTTGATTTACAGCGCACAATAAACCATAATTGCTAAGAAAACAAATATATTTTTATGAGACAGATACTTCATTGCACTTTTAACTCTTTCCCAAGTGTTTTTTGGCTTAAAGAAAAGATAACTTGTATTATTTTTTTAATATCTGAGAGTGCTCAACAATATTTAACGATATTTAAAAGTGTTATATCAATCAGATCAACACCTTAAAATGTTGTAGGATTAGTAGAAATAATCAAGTAGAGACTAGATAAATCATTGAAAATGATTGGCAATCAAAAGAATAGTTTACCTTAATGAAGGCACACTGATATTCAAAATCTAATGAAACACATTCTTTCTTCAAGTTTTCCCTGCTGTGGACAGTTTCCTTAAGTGCCTGAGCTTTGATTGAGGTTGGCCAGCAATAGGATTGATGGATATTAGTGGTGTGTGATGTCCACTTTTTCAATTTGAAGCGAACTCGAATTGAATATATGAAATAAGAAATATTCTTGAAGCTGAATTGAAGTTCAAATATTTTTTGTTAGTTGTTTTATGATTGAAAAAATATATTGTCGTTACTTATACATAGCTTTATACACTAAAATTACTTGGTTCAGTTACTATCCAGTCATATCAATTCCAAAACCTGCATTTGGTCGGCAGTGAGAAGTGTTAATGCAGGTGGTTTTTAAGTCAATTAGAATTATGAACTAACAGTCAGAAAAATAAACTCTTAAAATTTTAGAACTGACCAATCACTGGTTATCGAAAATGGGTGAACTTAAACCCTGGATATCCAATATCAAGGATAATTTGATATAATAGTATATCTAGCTTTTATAGCTTACTAGCTAGTGTTATCAATTATACACCAGTTTATCAAGTTTAACTTTCAGTCTCTTCAATACTTTACTGACTTGTCACTTTACAATAATACTAACCAACTTGACATAACTGAAAATGTAGGTTTTAAAACAAAATAAGTAAATATATATATTTTTCCATGCGTCTTAAATTTTGTTTGTCTCCTCACTTTTGATATTATATTTGTGTGATGCATTCCCCCAACACACAGCACAGTTAAAATAGTTATTTTGTTCAACAATGATATTAATTTCCATTTGCAAAATCATACTCAAATAATTGTAAAACTTATTTTATTTTATTCTCTTTTATTAATGAGTAAGCGGTAACTTATAGTTTCCATATTACTGAGTGTTATTCTCATTGTCAGTCTAACCTTTTTTTAATATCCTGTATTCTCCACGCATAAGCTAAATATTGTGCCTTCTACTCATTTTGGGTATTTTGACCAATTTAAATATTGTAGCCATACTTCAAAACAAAAGTATTTTTAAATTTTTACATACTTTTCTAAGATGAATAAATATGTATGCATTTCTATGCATATGGCATTCGTAATTGTATTCCAGCAATTCTCATTTAAATGTTATGAATTATTTCCAGTCCAGGCCAGGTCAGTTTAGTAGAATGCTTCCTCCATTCCTTTCATCCATTACTCTCCTCTTATTCACACACTTGCTGCTCTCTGCTCTTCCTATCTTTATTTGTGTTCATACCACATCACTCTCGCTCCCTCTACTATCTAGTGTACCTCCTCCCCCCAACTATTGCTCAAACACCTTATTAAACCTCGTGACAGCTAATATGCTCCTCAAAAACTATGTTCCCTTGTCTTTCTTGCATCCAATGTCCAGGTTTCTGCTGCGTATGTAGCTATGGGCTGTATGCATGAACATGACTAAGTAGATGCTTTGTTGACACAAGCGTGGGTTTGCTTGCGTCATCATAGGTTAAAAGGTGGAGCGATAGTGTGTTCGAGACCCCACTATCAGTCCACTAAACATTCACTATACGTTCTTGCATACCGCCCTATGGGTACGAAGTACACCCTATACTTCAGGGGTATTTTTCTATTTAATAGCAGGTTTCTAACTTACCTGTAGAACACCCCCCTCTGCTGTCCTCTTATTATAATTTTTTCCTCCCAACCTTGTCTTTAATCATTCTTCCAAGACACTTTATGCCTTTTATTACTCTCATATCTACTCCATCCAGCTTTATATAGCTTTTCTAGCCTTATCCTATTCCGTGACATCACTTCACTCTTCATCATACATTTCATCCCACTCTCTTTCACTTTCTCATTCAATTCCTGTAGCTGTTCTTGTAGTTTCTCTCTCTTCTCCCTCAAGTCATTCGCAAATGTCATTGATTTAGTTTAATCTGATCTTCCAGTTCCTTTTTCACTCTACCATTACAACATAGTGGTGTGTGCTCACCTGCTTAGTTCCATTGTTTTAGTTGAAACCACTTAATTCATTATTTTTTTTGTCTTAACACAATTTTTGTTATTATAAATACTTTAATTCTCATCACCACACACCTTTATAGTCCAGCCTCCTCCGAGCTTTCCTGACTTACTTTATATCCATACCATTATAATACCTTATCCATATCCATTAATTGTTCTAATAATTTTATTGCCATTTTAGGATGCAATGATTAATAATGTGATATTCTAGTAAAATATGAAGTGACATTTCGTCACCCGAGAATGCAAGTGTTCTATCTCCAAAATGGTTAAATTTGAGATATTTGGTGTTTACGTTTATTTAGAATGCATATGATCCACCTGTGGTGAAATTGAGACTATTAAATAATTACATAATAAGATACAAGCTCGAGTTGTCTTCTAGTAACATTGGTTTTATACACAAGGTCAAACTTCAATGCTCTTTTACACAAAAGTGAAAAATTGGACATAGAACACTTGCATTCTCGGGTGACGATTTTTGTGTTAACACAGCTATCCATACATGTTCTTCTAACCCTAGTTAAATACTTAGATGTATCAGTAGATTTATATATTTAAGAAAAACTTCATTTTTTTTAGGTGTTTTCTAGAAGGTTCAGGAATAAGGAATGCAATCATATAAAAGTTAATCTACACAATATGGCTTTTTTTACAATGAAAAGAGGAACACAGCTCACACTTTGCTTTGCTGCTACTGGACAAATGGGTAATAGCTGCCTCTTGAAGAAACTTGGTTGTTATAGTACAATCCTTCCTTTCATTTCATCGGATCTTGTTAGAAGGGAGTGTGAACAAAATAAACCAGAACATCACAAACCGTGAGCCACTATCAAAACTAATGCGCCAATTTAAACTCAATATGTTCAAGTTATTGAACCTCTTTAAACAAATTCCTATATGAGCTACCAAAAAATTCTATCAAACTAATACTAATTTATAATTTCAATAAAACTCTGGCTAAAATTATAGAACTTGAAACAAGGGCTTTTTTAAAGGTTTGTTTTATAGTTACAAATGATTACGAGTTTCAATAAAAAAGAAATGTAGGTTAAGAGATTAGATGTTAACAATCTTTTTTTTACAAGAGTTTAGTGGCAGCTATGTTAAGTGCAAACTGTTGATATTGTAAAAGCCATATTGTGTTTTTCTTTTATGCATTTATGTCCCTCTTTCCTGCACCCTTTCTTGCATATATCGCATGTATTGCAATGGAAAATGTATATAATACTTCAAAGGCTAAGGTACTACTTATGTAACCTTTAAAATTGCTAAGTTTCATACCTTCTAACTAGTCAACAATATTATATACAATTGTGTAGCTTCCTGTAAAAACCATTTGTATTCTTATTAAATAGCTGAGAAATATTTACCCACAAAGAATCAAAATATATTAAACATGTTGATTTAGATGTAAATGTGTTTTATAATGTACCTTTATTTTGTTAAATATTTTTTTTATTTTAGAAAGTAATAAAAAATAAGTTAAATCAAACCATTTTTAAATTATTGTACATAGTTAGAATTATATAAACAATATATTTCATACATTCACATATACTTCAAAATCCTGATGCCACATGTCATCTTCCACAAGAAGTAGAAGACCGAACATGTGGCCGTAGTGATGCCTCTTCCAGAAATTCTACCAATAAGTTGGCATAATGGCAACCAACTTTCTTTTCAGATTTTTACTTAAGGTTTTGACATAATTATGGCATCAAAATATTGAAGTCTTCATCAACTTTTTAAAGACTGTGGCCAAATCAGTTTAGTAAAATGTGTTCATCTTCCTCTGTCCTTCCACCATTTACATCTCCTCGCTCTCACACTTGGTTATTTTCTATTGAAGTGTATGTGAATAAGTGTTTCATGTTTAATTTGTGTGATTTTTTTCTACAATTATATCATGTTTATTGAAGAATATGTTATATCATGAATAAGATATTTTATTTTATATGTATTACACACATAATTAGAGAATTATACTGAGTTTATTTTTTGAATAAAAGTTATTATAAACTAAACTGCTGTGCTCAAGTAATATGTTAATGTCACCAATTCACATTTTAAATTTCTTAAACCTGGATTTTCCCTGCAATACCTCATATTGCTTATGTGTTCTCCAAGTTAAATTTGCTAAGTGATGTTGGGAAGGTGGAAAAAGGTGTTTTTGCCATTGTTTATCAAACTTTTTAAATCAAATATTGCTTCAGTATAAACATAGAATTTAATTTTCTTCACATCTCATATAAGTTCTTGAATATCTGTCAAATGTGTCCTGGAATTTAATGACAAATTTTTCTCTTCATTTAAAAAGTTTGTCATCTAATGCCTCTGTGCACATGGCATATATACAACTGTTGATATATCATGTGAATAAAAAGAAATGTTTTTCTATAAAAAATGCAAAAAAAAACCCAGATTTTCTCGCATCCCCTACATCTCCACCATAATCACTCTTTCTTACCTATACTCCACTTAACCACGAAGAATAAATTTTTTACCATTTGTACGTCCAAATTGATATTTGTGTAGGCCTTGAGTACCCCAAAGTCTAAATGGGACCATACCTTTAGTATTTGAAGGTGTAATAATTGGAAAGGCACTCGATTTTAGTAAACATTGCTCACAAAGTAACATTCCTTTGTCATACCACTGGAAGAATTCTTTTTTGCACCACTTATCTTGAGACAAAAGTTCAAACAATTTTGTACATTATTGTGCGTTGTTAAGTAAATGCATCTTTTTAAATAAAGACTTTCCTATTTAAGTTGTATAATTTACACAAAAGGTAATGGAAAAAAAAAGGAACAGGAACCCAAACAATTTGACTTTAACAATGAAAAGATGAACACAGTTCACAATTGACATTGCTGCCAGTGGACAAACATTTATTTTAAGAAAACTAATTGTTAAAGCTCAACCACATGAACTAAATATCGTAAGAACTTTTCAGTAAGGAGTGTTAAATGTGCTATGAAACTACCTAAAAGTGGGAAGAAAAAAAAATGGAAAAAATTTGTTTATAGGAAACAAATCTTACTCCATCTCAGAGTTTGTTTTATCTAGATAAATAACACATCTTCCTTCAATGCGTGTAACAGAACATAATCGCAATAACCAGGTTATGAACCCTGTCCAAACAATCACTCAGATTGAAATATATGTTTTCTTTAGAGATCTCATATTTTCCTCTTCAAATGCCTTTGGTCACTTCACTTTAGTGTTAGATGTCATAGCCTACAACAAAAACCTGAGAATCAAATACTTATTTGCAAATACCCGTTCAACAAAGATCAGAACAAGATTGGAGCCACCTTTATTACCCTCAGAGCACCTATTTGAACAACTCATAGCATATGTATTTACCAATGTGACTGAACCATCATTTACAAAATCCCTATATGCATACCATAATCACAATAGTAATTAGAGAAATGCCCTATAAAGTCTTTAAAAGAACCGAGAGATTGTGATACTGCTGACAAGAGATCCCACGACGATGCTCAACAAATCTACCTACATGTCAGAAGTACGACAACATGCAGATGACAATACCTACAAGAAACCGGACCATGACCCTACTATAAATTACAGCTCTCTTGTCAAGAACCTTTTACAAGTACAGAAACCACGTCAAGGCCGTCCTCCTAAATCAGTGGTTCTCCTCTCACCCTCCAACCCATCTCCTGCCCAAAATGTTTAAGAAGAAAAGAATTCCGCTTGGGCGCCCCAACATATGTATTTAATCCCTATTCAACTCTCATTTTCAACCCCTAGTTCAATAACTCCCTTCACACATCATCATCCATCATGCACAGTTTCCTACCATTGGCAGGCTCTGTCTCAAACATAAGCCTCTCCATTTACTTCTGTCCTCCCACCCACCACCTTTCTTCCTCCATGCTAGACCAATCCACTTGTCCCCTCTCCACACTCCCTTTATCCAGCTGTCCCTGAGTCTTCCTCTTGATCTTCTGCCCACCATCTCCATTTAAATATATATAAAACTGAAAAAATATGTTTCTATTGAAGAATCCAGACGCAAGTTTAACAGGAAACTGCAGAATACAAGCAACAACAATCATCCTTTAATCATAGTCCAGTCAAGTGTTTTACGCTCTTCTGCTGAAGAAGGGGTCTGATGTGCCCCAAAAATTACTGAAAAGGGTTTTGTTGTGTTTAAATTGTAAACTTTGAGGCTTAACATTTTTTTTGGTACGTGTGGTGGCCTTATTCTCCTTTCAATGTTTATTAAATGCAGAATTTGACACAGTTTTTCTTTATTATGTAACTAAAATATTAACATATATTACAGAAATATTCACAATGTTTGAAACTCAACAACTATACATTTTTAATCCCTTGGAATTAAAACACAATTTAATAGCCAATAAATGTAAATTATAAGTACTGTTAGGGAGTAATTATATAATACATTTCAAAATGGGCCTTTCAAAGTTATCTTCTTTAATTCAAGGTGTCCTATGATCATGGATACAACTAATCAGTTATTTTGACAGGGAACGTCATGGTGAGAATGTTACCCAACCCGGCCTGCACAGTGTCTCCGGGAGCAATAGGCCCCACACCTGCTGGTGAACCTGTCAATATCAGGTCCCCAGGTTCCAGGGTCATGTGGTGGGATATAAAGCTTATGAGCACAGAGACGGGAAACACCATGTCTGCAGTGTTACAATCCTGTCTCAAGTCCCCGTTTACACGACACCACAGCTGCACATCTTGGGGACACTTCAACTCTTCTGGAAAGAGCAGTCGACTCACAGGACATGCCGTATCAAACCCCTTCCCCCATGTCCAGGGCAAGCCCGCAGCTCTGCTCAATTTCTGACGAGAGAAAATTTGAAGAGTCAAATTAATGCTCCAAATTCAACACAAAATGATGCCATCTAACACTTGATCATTAGCTAACTACTGTAGAACTTTTTGTTTGTCAATAACCCTGGTATTAAATGTGTAAAAAAATAATGTTTTAACTAGTTAAATCAAATCCACTAATTTGCGAATCTGAATATCAAATCCAAATGTTCATTTTACCTACCAATCCCAAATCTCAAATCAGAATCTTTATTTTACCAACAAATCTCGAATTTGAATCAAAATCTTGGAAAAAATTATTACATAAGAGAAAAAATACATTATTCTGATATAAAATAATAACCAAATGTTTGATTTTTGTTGTTTTAACAGTCATTCATACGCTCAGTTAAGTGTTAAATTTATGACTCTGAGTATGATTGTTATGCTTGTCCTATAATTATGTCGGCTATAAATCACTATATCATGATTAGACTTCTAACATAAATTCCAATTCAAGATTTGAAAGAAAAATAAAGTTTCTTAATTTTTGGAATCTGATATTTTCTTGAATTCTGGAATATCCTTAAGGCCCTTGGCCCTGTCGAGTACCAGTCTAAAACCTATTATGTGGGATGGTGGGTGGGAGGGTGAAAGGTGTGGCGTGGATTCACAACCGACCAAAGTATCCTTCCACGCCAACAAGAAGAGATGGATAATGGAAAACGTAGGTGGCACTAGCTACTGGACAGGTCTTGCGGAAAAATCATGTTTTTGGAAATGTCGGTTTTCTCGAGAACGAGTGAAATTTTTATGTTAATATTTTCAGCACCCCTTATATAATAATGTATCAATGTTTATTAATTGTTACATTTTCTTATTTTTTGTTATGAAGCCATCAATTTTATCGATATTTGATAACGGTTAAAATTATATATATATACATATATAAAAAAAAAAGTATAACTTAATCAAAATGCTTCTATTCTTGAACAAACAGTTTTTGAAAAGAAAATTGCAAAACTATAAAAATTCTTGAGGAAAACCATTTGTTCCCATGGCTCTGCATTTCCTTGCCAAATGAAGAGCCAGCCAATTGCACTAAGAATTTGCGAAATTCGAGGAACCCTTTATAACATAAGCATACAAAAATAGAAGAATAGAGATCATAAGACTATGGAAATCAATGACAAACTACAATAAAGCCAACATTTTCTAGAACCACTTTATTATTAGAGTAAGATCATTTTTGTGTGTGTTTTTAATAGAATCTGAAATTGACGTCTACTAGAAAATGTTGTGGTGTTCCAAGAAAAAAATATTCCAAAATAAAATCTCAGTACAAGGACAATATTAAACAGTCTTGATAATTCCATCCCAGTGTGTGGAACTAAAATCAATTTTTCATACTGGTAGGGGTGTTCTTAAGAAAGGTCTTTAATCACCAGCCCGATATTTAGTGTCAACTCAACGTTTGTCTTCATAAAAGATTTAAACAAGGTTATTTTAAAACAACTGGGTTTATTAATGTAAATAGAAAAATATTAATACAACTCATTTTCTTAAAATAAATCTAATTTTTTTGGGTGCATTTTCAACACTCTTGTGTTCTATACTTAATGTTTATTTTTATAGAATGTTAATATGGAGGTTCAATGAACATTTTTTTTAAAACTGATTCTAATTTTATTTCACACTTGTTCAGAGATTATTTCTACATTGAACGCTTAAATAAAGGCCACGCATGATGGCTAACCAACAAGATTATGATTTGGTCAGCACTCTAATAGAACAAAAAAATACATCAAACAGAACTCAAAATGCACAAATGATAGTATATTTTGGTCACCAGTAAAAAGTGCTAAAGAATAGAAAAATAATTATATCTAATGACCACATAAACTCCACACTGATAGGTCACAGTATTGGTTAATGTTTCAACTATATACTTTAGGCATTTAGTTTTCATCAATGGCTTAGTCTAAAAGGGGAAACAACAAGGATGGGCTCAGTTAAATAAGGGAAGTAAACCTCAATTAACATGGAGAGGATGTAAATACCACAATTAAAACCCAAACGATAACCCCTCCAGTGCACAAAGCTGGAATTGAAAGCTTGATCAGCCCATTAACAAAGTCCAAAAGCTGAGTGCAATGAAAGTCACTTTAGTTCACTTGGAATTTCTAAATTAATCGAAATTTATGGTTGAAGGTGTTACTTGATTTTTTTCTAGGATGAATTCACAAACCAACTTAGTTAAAATAGATTATGGTGGAATTTATTTAGCATATTTTGAACATGTTGCCATGTAGCCAGGTGAATCCATTCATGTGTGTGTGTGTGTGTGTGTGTGTGTGTGATGTGTGCGCGCGCAGAATGTGTTCTCAGCCCCTACTCACCATTTGAACAACATCTGTGAGGTCTAATGCAAGGCAGTAACCTCCCACGTATTGGAGAGCTGAATCTTCAGACACTTTTTTGCAACGGCTGCCAATAACTACCCCCAACTCGACCTCTTCATGAACCTCTGAATTGGGAGGTACCTGCCAACCAAATATCACAACATTTTTCAATTATTTATAACTTAAATTAAATTGTGTTAAGTGTTTACAATGTCATAATTAGTGTGAGGAACTGAATGACAGAGGTGCCTGCACCACAGTCATGAGGTCCATCATACCAATAATCACACATCTATTTTTTAATGAGTAGAGCATATTATTATTCAGGACAAAGGAAGTATGTATTTGTGTTAGGGAGATGAAACTGGTAATGAAATATGCAGCATATTTGTTCAGTTCTTGGATAAAAGTCTGCAACTTATCACTGACAACTTAGTGGAGGATGAAGAAGATCAGCTCTATGAACCAATAATAACCATCTTTAAAGTTATAACTTGGTGGGTTCACATAAAAAAAAAGGGTTGATTCAACATTGAAAGTACAACGAAGAAAATGTCAGGATTATACAAAGCATTCGAAAGGTGAAGGAGTTTTAATGCCAAACAGGTAAAATGTGATAACGAGTCTGAAATAGTGCTGGTTGTCTGCTAAGTTATATACAAGTGTTTATGTTTCGAGGGGTACCTACAGTTCATTTATTGACAAGATGGAGTTACGGATGAAGAGAATGCTCTGAATGAAGAAAAATGACTGGAAGAAATGCATCTTAATATATATCTGAACTAGAGTTCTACCATAATGTCCTGGGATGTTGGCCGAGAATACTTTTGTCATTTTTTTAGTTGTTATAGTAATGATAATAATAATTTTTTTGTGTGTTGGCACACATAAATCGGAAGCCCCTTGAAAATTATATTTAAAATGAAAGTTTCAAGAATTTTAATATGAGGGAATCAACACAATAAGTAGCTCGTGAAATGCTCTTAAACGACTCCAGATATTTCTTGTGGTACGAAGAGATTCTATATCCTACAGCTGAACAGGAGTCGTTATAGAAATCAAATTTATTTAGCATCATGTCTTAGTACCAATTCAGGTTGTATGTTTTTAAATACCTACTAATTTACTAATGGATTAGGAATAGGGAAGGTCAAATTTAGAGGTGAACCCACATTTGTGTGGAGGGAAAGTGGAAAACCGTTTAGGAAAAACTACCCCCAGTTCACCTGACCAAGATTTGAACCTTGATCTCCCTGTCCTCTGCAGCCTAGCTCAACACAAAATTAGCCTGTTAGCTAACTACACCACCGAGGCGAGTGGAAATCAAGTCTCACTGGTGATGCACAACAGAAATTGTGGCTTGATCCATGTGATAGGTTCCATTTACCACAGTGGTACGTACCACTATGATGTCACAAGTGGCACATGTGAAAGTTAACCAGTATAAAACAACTAGCTTCAAAAATAACAAAACAAAATTACTGTTGAGAATCATAGCAAGATATACATTTTTGAAAATAAAATTTAATCCTTCTTCCATTTTATTTGATTCAATTTCCAAGGTCATGTTGTTGTGAAACTGCAACACTTGTATGTTGCATGACTTAGCCACTTAAACACTACATGATTTTTAATGGCTAATTTTGGTAGGATACCTATTATATTTTTCCTATATGAAACATGAATGTCAAATCATAGCAGACATAGCTATAGGCAGTGTACTTGATCTTGTTGGTGTATAATAATAATATTTAGCACCGCGTCTTACTACCCGTTCGGGTTATACGCTTTAAGTACTAATTACTCTAATGGATTAGGAATTGGGAAGGTTGAATTAGAGGAAGTGAACCCGCATTTGCGTGGAGAGAGAGTGGAAAACCATTTAGGAAAAAACCACCCCCAGTTCACCCGACCGAGATTCGAACCTCGATCTCCCCGTCCTCAGCAGTTGAGCTCAACACGACAAGCGTGTTAGCCAACTACGCCACCGAGGCGGGTTTGTTGGTGTATAGTTACACAAAAGAGTGAGGCACACATGCCCTGCCTCATATATGGTTTGTTTGTGGAACATAGGGTGTCGACATTAATATGCATGTCAAGTCAACAAGCCTTACCTTATATTTTATAATTTGGTTACAGCTTGGCATAGTTATTGATCGGGATTACATTATTAACATCTGACAAATTTAACATTTTCAGTCAGAGAATTCTAAAGTTATAATAGAGCTTTAAAATTTTGAAAGAAAGTTACATTTTCAGTGAAACGCAAATATAGAATTATTAATATTTTGAGTCCTGGCTAAAAATTCAAAGATTAGATCATTCACCATTTTAAAGCTCTTGACCCTAGCTTTAAATACATATATAAAAAATATCTTTTTAAGTTTAGTTAATTTCAAGGCCATAAAAATAAAATTTAAATGTTTTCAAATATTGTGAATAAAAAAAATCGCATTCCACCTTGATGTCCTTTAGCTAAGTACATGCCAAGTAATAACTTGGGAGTCATGGGATCTCAAGTTATTGATCATTAAAGCAAGCGATGCATTGGACTAGTTTTCTAAGTAGGCACAGGCTACAAAAACAACAATCATTTTAACATTTTGATATTATAAATTTTAATAAAAACATTAAGCTTTTTTTTACCTTTGTGTCATTGTTTTGCTAAAATAAATTTGAGAAACCATCAGCATTTCCCTTTGTGTGTTTATGTGTCATGTTACTGTTTGTGGATTGGTAATGGCTTTCATCCTCAATCATGTTTATAGTAAGGATGTTTGGTTTTGAAGTATATGTGAATTATAGAGATGGAACCATTAGGATGTAAAATAGCTAATGGTAATGTTTTTTTTTTTAGTTTTCTCTTTTTCCAATCCATTACTTAGCCACCAATTTCCATCAAACTCAAAAAATGTAGTCTCTTATTTCATCAAAATGAATTTCTTTCTCATGGTCAAGGGTGAAATATTCAATTTTAATGTCTTCAAAATTAGAATACTATATCTTAGTTTCAATTTTATGCATGCTAAGAGGAATAAATATACGCAACTTTTGAGTTATTGGAATAGTACAAGCTTTTGTGAATCTATCACTAAATTTCTTTTCTTCGTTTATGTGATGATCTAGTGTTGTCTATTTGAACTCTAGTGCTTCAATATTTTCCTTATCAAAGTCAAACAGCTGCCATGGTGTGATAATTTGAAAGTTGAAGGTTGTATAAGCAACTTGTATACACACCCTTCCTCATACCTTCCGTACACACACACACACACACACACACACACACACACACACACACACACCCACACACACACACACACACCCACACACACACAAGCACTTTTTCTGTGAGCAGTGGCAGTAACATTCAATTCAGCACTTGCTTCAAAATCTGTTTCATGATACCAAAGGTTTATAAAGTTATTTCTATTTTTTTATTGTGCAGCTGACCCAACACAGAAGTAATATATTTTTTGGATTGCATTTAAATTTACCAATAAGGAAGCCTATTAAAATAGTTTGAAATAGGTGCACATTAATTGTATTGTGCTGAAGTGATTCAGATATTATTACTTAACTAGTGAACTTAATTTAATTGTTGTCCATGTAATAAGCAACAAAAGGATGGATGGATGGTTGCTTGTGAGATGGTCCAGACATAGGTATCCTTGAACTTGCAACACAAAAGAGTAGTTTTCAGCAAAATCTCAAACTACTAAAAATTCTCCTTCCTTTAACTTTGATTTTAATTCCATTTGAAAAGATGATTGACTGCAACACATTATCATGCACTGAAACATTTTATATCTTTTTTTTATTATATGTGTTTCAGTGTGATTTTTATGATTATTTTGACCAATGACTATTTCATTTTTAATAAGGGTAGTTTAGATTATATTTAACCACTCTTAACATCATTTTCTATTGTAAAGGGTGTGGAACTAAATAGTAGATTTCATCATTATAGAAGATAATGTTTTTATCTATTACAAAATATAGAAAGACCCTTAGTTATAGGAAATAAGTTTTTAGTTATTTAGAGTTTTAACTTGAAATGTCTTCAAACATAATTACATAAATAATTAATTTTTTCCAGCACATCTTAATACTTGTTTGGGTTATTCACCTATGTACTAATTACACTGTGTTAAGTATTAAAAGGGTTTATTCTAGAGGAACTACATTCACATTTGTGTGGAAGCAGAGTGGAAAACCATTTAGGGAAACCACTCCCAGTGCAATCGGCTGAGATTGAACCCCGGTCTCCTATTCTTCACCAGTCTCGACTATTGCAAGAGTAGTGCCCTAGACCATGTAGCCACTGAAATGAGCCAAGCGAGGAGTTTTCTTAGAACTTTATTTATGAATTGAAATTTTTCGGTGTAAATTTAGTGAGAGGTAGGATTGATGATGTGGTTGGTGTAGTGTTGATAGGTCATTTGTTCAGTAAATGTTCAACTACAATCAGTCCTTGAGGAATATTGGAAAAAACATGACAAAATGTCAATGGTAACAAGTATGGTGTTTTGAGACAAATGTTGTGAAAGGTTATTGAGTTTATGAAAGAAATGGTCATTGTCTTTGATATGTGATGGTAGTTCTATGACAAATAGTTACAGCTGTAAGTCAACAGAGGTTAAAATTATTTCTGTGATTCAGGGCTGGAAACAATAGGCCTTCCTGGTTAGAACTTTATTTGAATTTTGCAAAATTTCAGATCATTTCATGAAACTCCTTCCTATTTTCTAGAGCACTGTTAAGTCCTGGGACTGTGGTGCAATTATCTCACTTGAATGCTCTGCCCTTCTGTGATATATGATGAGGTGGGCTTCAAGAATATCACAGGAGTAGACGGCAGAACTAGTTTCCTTTCTGCTAAGAGAGATCTGAAGAAGTAAGAGAAAACCATTATCAATGCCAAACAAACCATCAGATTATTTTATATAAACACACAATAAGATTTTTTTTTTTAAATAGCAGCATCTTAATCCCATATTTTTTTTACAAGCAAGTCAATATTGTTGATGGGATTATTGGAATTCAAGCAGACGATGTGCTCGTTAGACCGTCGACAACAAAACACGTATTACTACTAAGCGGTCAACTGGATGTCAAATGAGGTTACTCTCAACCACCACCCCACCACCTGGACGCTATACTCAAGAGTATTAACTGTGCATATGTGGCTTTCAAGGGGAAGAAGCCACGGTTGTTCCGACGATCGCCCTCACCCCCCATTCGTGAAACCACAAACTAAAGATATACAGCGCAAGCGCAAGGGTGTTGGGTGCTCGTAAATCGTTACTAATGATCACATTGGGGATGTTATATTGTGTAATTGTTCCCCACCCTATTTCCCCACTGAGAAATGGTTACATATAAGTCATGACCCAAGTGTGATCTGTACTCTTTGATTTTGGACAAATACTAGGAACTTACCAACAATGTAGGTTGCTGTCTTTTTTTTTAAATTTCTTTTAGAAATTGGTTAGGATTTAAACTTTGATTAGTACTGAACTATAAATCATGTTTCAGCCAACTTATTTTTTTTATTTACAAAATTGAGAAGTAGGGAACTCTGCTTAATTTGAACATAGCATTTAATATTTTGATGCCAGGCCTCCACCCTGGTTCGGATTCCATGTTAAACTGTAGGTCCTCCATTTCATCTCACAATCACCCTAACATTACACATTAGCGTAAGTGCGTATAACTCGAACGGGTAGTAATACGCAGTGCTAATAATAATAATAATAATAATAATAATAATAATAATTTGAAAGCTTTTGAGTTGCGTTGAAACTTTAGCACTAATAATGCATCATTGGGACTGATTCCTTTTGGTTATGTATATTAGTATGGTTAGGCTTAGGAATTAATATATCTCCTTTATATATTTTGAAATTGAAGGTATTGTTTGTATTCATGAATGGCATCATTTATTATTATTATTATTATTATTATTATTATAAGTGCTAGGTCTTGCCCGCTTCTCAGGGAATAGGAAAGAAAGACAATATCAATGGCTAGGATTAATCGAGTTTGTATACTCAGGAGTAGAACTATTTGGTATTTACCCCTTTTTTGTGAAGGTTTATTTTAGGAGGTTTATATTACTAGTGTGATGTTCAGTATCAGAGTAGAATATAAACATGTTTGGTTCATGTATGTTAGATACATGTCAGGGCGTTCGTATCCATGGTTACCAACGCCGCGAGAAGACTGCATCGGTCTAGTCCGCAACTGTTCGGACAGATCTACACTTGGTCACGTGATTGCCAATGCAGCTATCAACGCCACGAGCCAACGCGACGTCGCATAAGTAAACTATTCGGATACAGCCCTTACTACCGGTATTTAATTGGTGTCTAAACAAATACCTGTAGTTAAAGTGATTATTTATTCGTTATATTATTATGACTTACTTGTAATTCAAACCTGCTCCAGCAATTTTCTTACCCAATTTTACGAAATTCCTAACATTATTTGTCATTTTGAATAATTTCATAGACAAATAGGAATAAATGTAGATTAGTCCATCTTACGTGAATGGTTACAACATCGAACCCAATAACTTTTACCAGCCAGTTTCGATGGCTCAGTAAATTATTAGCTTATACTGAGTCAATATTAATGCATACCGCAAAGCTAATATTAAATGGTTTAAAACGTCCAGTGTACAATTATTTATAATAAAAATACATTTATTTATAATGAAAGGTAGTTTATAGTCTTACTTAAATATATTGTATTTAATTAATAGAAAATTGACTAATTGTTTTTAACAATGGTAAGCCCACTGTAAATAATGCCTTTCAAAATACATAACTAAAGGGTTCATTTGAAAATTATGGTTTGGAGCTTGAAAACTAAATCTAAGTTGTGTCTATACTATAAAATCAATTTCGATATTTATTTGACTACCATTGTATTTTCATGAATAATATAATATCGACCTACTTCTCAATAAAAGAGTGGAAAAATATAATATTTGACGTTTATTTTCAATCATATAGGCTTATGTAGTACAGCCATTGACACTAAAACAAAGAAAATTCGGGAAAAGTAAAAAATATGGCTAACAGAAGGAATTTCAAACATAAAGATGACTACAGTGTGACTGTCCGACCGTGCCATCTATCTAGACACAATAATACATGGACCAGGCATGCTGTCATCTTTTGGAAGAAGAGAAAACTTCTTGATTGAAGGAAAGGTCATTTAATTTTCCCCCAAAACTACTTTGGTCTCAACCCGAGCCAGAAACTACCTTTTGACTAGAGTGGTTTTATTTAGAGAAAGTTCATATTTTTTAAAATAATACACTTTAATTAGTTTACTATTAAAGTTGAAGGGGGCCATTTTAAAATTATATGTGATATTACAACGAGAATTAGCAAATATATAACAGTTCAACTAGGTACAAGGTGAAGTCTATTCTGTTAATACATATTGCAAACATAAGACAATACAACACACAGCCACAGATAACACGTTGGCAAATAGCTTATCTGAATAGTTTTGAATTGGATATATTCTCCTAAAAATGATGACGAATGTCTATGTGTTATCTTTGGCTAGTCATATCATTTTTTGCCAAGTGAATAGCTCCCTTATTATCACAAAAGATCACGGATGGCCCAAGCCTCCCAGGTTGCAATTCTTTTGTTGACGTTCTAAGCAACAGGACCTCTTGAGCAGTAAAGCTAAGTGCCATATACTCAGCTTCAACAGTGCTCAAGGCAACTGTTCTTTGTTTCTTGCTATACCAGGAAACTAGACTACCCATGAACTTATAAATACACCCTGTTACCGAGTGTATGTTGTTGTTTTCACTGCCCCCAATCGGCTTCGCTATAAGAGACCAGTTGTAAATACCTAAAGATACGTTCAACAGCAACCCAATGACATGATAATGGATCATTATTAAATTTGCTTACAGAACTATAGACAGAGTGAGCAATAGCTGGTCTATATATCTGACACAAATATAACAGGCTACCAACTGCCTGTTAATAAGGAATTTTACAGCTACAATTTTTACTTTGGTTATCACACTCAGCACTTTCACTACACTTCACTGCATCTTTAGAGGATCTTAGAAGCTTGACTCCTAGGTACTTCCATTAGGGTTGCTACAGGTTTGCAATCGGCCATTCCTAATAGTTGGAGAATCTTATTGGTGTAGGTCTGATGGCTGATCCACAACCCACAGGTGGTGCGGTTCCTGGTGATGGTCATTCCCAGGCAATGTCTAACCTCTCCTAGACCCTTCATCCTGAACTCAGATGCCAGTTTTAACTGTAAACTAGCCTTTGAGCTGCTATTATTGGTAAACAGGAGCCAGTCGTCGACACAAATAGCAATTATGATGACTCTTTTGATAAAATGTTTTAAATAAATGCAAGGGTCCACTTTATACTGCTTGAATTCCATTTCTGTGAGCATTTCGTGTATGTGATGATTCTAGAATCTTCCACTTGGTTTGAGGCCATACATGGCCCTTTTCATTCACTAAACTTTATTGGTTGGTTTATCTTCGAGCTCATCTTGGGGAGTACATAAATCTCCTCATCGGGTAATCTATACAGATAAGCAGTCCTGACGTCCATATTGGTGATTTCTAGATTTTCTTTACCAGCCAATGCATATAAGTACTTTTGCGAAGAATATTTAATAACTGAGGGGAAAATAACTTTGTTATATATCCCTGGATTTTGGCTGCATGCCTTCACAACTAGGCGTGCCTTATATTTCGGTTGTTATGAAGACTAGTCTTTGATCTTGAATACCCACTTTGTTTTGAGACACGTTTTACTATTGGGCAAGTAGGCCCATTTGTCGGTTTCATTGGTCAAAAAAGATACTAATTTCTCAGCTATAGCTAGCCAACTTCCACTTTAAAGCATGTGGACTTGTAAATGTTTCCCTTGGCGTTGATGGCTCACCATTTTCTGCAACAAGTTAAGTCACGAAATCTGGATTAGTTTTATGTATCCGCATAGATTGTCTTAAAAATGGTTCAAGAGTACTTTGTGACTGATAGTTATTTGATTGGTGGTTGGGTCAAGTAGACGATATCCTTTCGTATTTTCACAATATCCAATGAATATAATTTTTTTTTGAATGAGGATACCATTTTCTTCTTTTATCATTTGGTATCTGTGCCATTGTCTCATATCCAAATACCATTAGATGACCCAGGTTTGGTTTCCTTGAGTGCCAAGCTTCATATAGTGTACATTCTTGAAGAGCTTTCGTTGGACTTCTATTATTTAGGTAAACAGCAGTCGTGACTGCTTCGGCCCAAAATGTTTTGGGAAGGTCTACCTCTTACAGTAGGCATCTGGCTTTCTCTATAAGTTTCCTGTTAGCTCTTTCTACAACTCCATTCGTCTGCGGTTAGTATCTTACAGTTTTTTGGTGTTGAATACCCTTTTATTTCAAAAAGTTTGTCATCCTCTTGTTGACATATTCTGTCCCATTATCTGAGCGTAGCACTTTTATTTTCTTGTTTAATTGGTTTTCCATCTGGGCACAATAATCTTTGAACAAATCTGGGACATGGTCCTTGGATTTCAAAATATAAACATGAGTTTATCTTGTGCAGTCATCAACAAGGATGAAGAAATACCTTCTTCCTCTTAATTAACTGGTCTCCATCGGCCCACGTCGGACTAGCTCTAAAGGTTCCTTGGCCAGGAATTTACTCCTTTTAAAAGGTTGTAGATTATACTTTCCCAAAATGTATACCTCACAGGGATCCGCATTGCTCTGGATTGTTTCAACTCCAGTGCTCATGTAATTTAACATTTACATAATTTTTCTATTCAGGTGACCCACACGTCTATGCCATAAGTCCTTTGGTGATGTCACAGCATAAGGCCGGTGTGAATATGATGTGTCTACAAAATGAATAAATACAAAACAAGATGGTGGGTATAAACGGTGTGGAAAGCTGAGGTGTGTACAAAAAGGCCGTAAAATAAAAATGATTCGATAAGTTGTGATGGAAACTGTGATTTATGGTACCATAGGGATTGTGTTAATGTGGGTAAAAAACGGTTTTAGCAGCTAAGCTCTGATAAGTCTGTAATATGGTTTTGCAAACCTTGTCAGGATCTCTACACAGACTCTAAAGAAGAAGAAGATGGTGCCAACCTAGCTTCTAGCCCACCAACTAAAACAGAAGACCTACTAAACAAAGTGCTTATTGAGATAAGCAAGTTTGATGAATTTATGAATGAACAGAAAGACACGAAAGAAGCTTTGGTGGCTATGCGGTTTGTTTTAAATCAATTAAACAGGAACTGGGTGACGTTAAGATAGAACTTTCAAAAGTGCACCAAGAGAACAAAGTCCTTAGAGAGGAGTTAAATAATTTGGTAAAGGACAATAAACGTCTTAGAAAAAACATGGAAGCAGCTAAGCGGGAGAATAATGAACTACAGCAGTATGTCAGAATCAACAATCTTGTGATGCATGGGTTAGTAATGAAAATGATCTTAAATTTTTTTTAAAACTAGGTAATGTTTAAATGTCAATATTTATGTGACTCGGACATTGATGTGTGCCACAAACTAGCTACAAATAAGCCAGAACTCCTCCGCCACTGCTAGTTAAGCTCTGCGGTATATTGAACAATAATCAGCTGCTGCAAGCGAATAAAATGGTAGGACGAAATTTAAAATCAGTCGATGTTGGTATAAATGCACCCTCTAGACCAATATACTTAAATGAGCACCATACCCCTGCAAGTGAAAGATCTCAAGCAAAAGGGTGACACATATGTATGGACCAGGTACTGTAAGATCTTTGCAAGCCAGTCTGAAAATACGAGAGGGAAAAAAAATATTGTCACCAGAAAGGAATCTGCTTGCTTCTACTTATGACCACACCACACCACACCGCACCACATTATTGAGGTAAAAGATTCTTTTCAGCAGCTAAGTCATCCTAGATGTATTGAATTACAATATGATGCTTTTATAAACTACTCTAGTAGAATATTATGTGACATCGTAGATATGTACCTTCGCGGGGCTTAGATGGTACGTAACATACATATATCAATATAGAAAATAGCAAGAAGAGGGTAGGTTTGAAAAATATAAATTTAATTAATCATAAGGCAGAACACGGTACATAATGCATCTTAGGAACATCACCTCTAATAGCATGGTCTATAAACTTGACTGCGTCAGATTACCTATTAGATTACTGGGCAGAGACAAAAGTAAACATGGCGAAAAGCGCCCATTGGCTGTACGATAACAGATTAGAAAAGATAGTAACAATCCGTCTGTTTGATACATGAACATGAAACATTCTGCAGACAATTGTACCGGGCAAGTTCAAAGTCTGTGTTCTCGGTTATTACTTTTTCTTAGGCTGGCACACGACCCATTGGCCAGTAGGTTTACTGAATGTTTATGAACATTTCCTATGCAACAAAGCTACTATCCTGGAACCACTCCACCGTCTACTGGACCAACACAGTGACTGGAACTGGACTCAGGAAAGCCATGTATACAGCTAAAAGCCTACTAACATCAGCATTAGTCTTGACTCACTATGACACAAATAAACCTTTTTTCCTTACCAGTGATGCTAGCCCTTATGGAATTAGAACGGTACTAGCCCACATAATGGAACATGCGATTGAGGTGCCAATAGCATTTAGGTCTAGTACACTCACCAAAGCAGAGTGCAACTATTCACAAATAGACAAAGAAGGCTTAGCTCTTGTCTATGGGGTGACATAGTTTCGACAATACCTCCTTTGTCACAAATGTACAGCAGTGACAGATCACAAATAACCTTTAAGACTTTTAGCTGCTGACAAACCCATTCCAGTAGTGGTTTCACCTCGCATTCTCAGATGGTCATTAATCCTGTCAGCATACGACTACGTCCTGCAGTATCGACTGGGCAAGAAAGTGTGGCATGCAGATGCTCTTAGCAGACTACCAGAACCCACTGAAAAACAAACTTACCCAGAGCCATTGGGAGTTTACTTACTGGATGTATCAGGTGAAGAACCTATATCTTCAACCAAAGTGGAGTACGAAACAGAAAGTGACGTTATATTGAGCAAAATTAAAAGATTGATTGAAACTGGGTGGCTAGATTGTAATCCTGGCCCATACCTAATACCGTTTGGATGTTATGTCAGGAACTGAACACTTCAAGAGGGTGTGTGATTAGAAGATCTCGAGTCATCATTCCAACCTCCTTACGACCAGCATCTCTACAGCTGCTTCATAACACCCACCTGGGAATCGTAAATGAGCAGGATCATATCAATGCTAGGGAACTCAACTGACGTGTTCGTATCTCACAGGCAGGATTAGTTTAGTGCTAGAGAACTCAACTGACGTGCTCAGTTATTACAGTCAGGATTGTCTCAGTGGTAGGGAACTCAGCTGATGTTTTCAGCTCTACCATACAGGATTAGCTCAGTGCTAGGGAACTCAACTGGCGTGCTCATATCTCACTGTCAGGATCGTATCAGTGCTAGGAAACTCGGCTAGCGTGTTCAGCTTGCACAGGCAAGATTAGCTTAGTGCTAGAGAACTCAACTGATGTGCTCATATCTCACGGGCAGGATTGTCTAAGTGCTAGGGAACTCGACTGTCGTGTTCGGCTCTCATGGGCAGGACTGTATCAGTGCTAGGAAACTCGACTGATATACTCAACTCTGACTGACATGATTGGTAAAGTGTTCAGTTGACAATACTATAAAAGAGAGCTAGGTGATATATTACCTGTGACGAACATTGATCAGGGATAGTGTCTAACAATTATATAATGGAGCACAAAAGACTCATTTGACAAATGCGAAATTAACATGACGGTAATTAACAAAATGTACAATATTTATATATAGCATTAAATTATAAGTGATTTAGTATTATGATAAAAGGTCGGTTAACATTTTTATCTTAAAGTATTATTCAGAACTTTACATCTCCAAAATTTTCAAACCAAACCACGCGCTTGTTTTCCCCTTGTTTGCCACCATGTCCTCGGAGTACATATCCGTTTGGACCATACAAATAAATATTAATAAGGATGAATTGTTGTAAAAGGAAGGTAGAATATTAAAAGATGTATACCCGCGTTAACATTATCGAAAAGGCGGGAATCCATAATATAAACAAAAGTAAAAGCTACTAAGTAAACTTAACCGGAATCCGAGTCCCAATCTCCTCTTCGCCAGAAAACTAGAATATACTAACATGATGCCTTTGTTCACGTGCCCATCTGTGTGGGTAGCGTTGTAGAAACTACGTAAATGGTTATAAAAGTATCCTATTATACTCACATTATTAATATCATAACATATATAATAAAACCTACATGCATTAACTACCCGTACCAGTGAGCACGTGGACTTTTTGTCAAGTTCATAACCTATAAGACGTTTTACCAGTGATAGGGAATCTCCACAGGATGTATTCATTTCACATGCCATCTTCCTTTGAATCTTACTACCACGATTAGAATGCTTGTATAGTTTGTACGGTTGGTAACAAACAATGGAATAAAAAAAGATTCGTGTATAGATTCATGCTCATCGGAGTTGAAAATGAAATTATTCTAAACATTAATTTCATAAATAGTTAATGCATGTATTATACAGATTAATAATATTTGTATATGACCCTGCAACTACTGTATTGTTTATATTATTTACTAATCGTATTGTTTATAATATTATTTATTATTTATTGTGACAGTTTTTTCTACCCCTAGAGCTATGCGCATCTATATTTATTAAACTTATGTGTTTTAGATGAGGAAGGTAGAATTTTATAGAAAGCATACTATTTCAGCTGTTAATTTGTTTATAATAAATTTAAATTAAAAGTAAAATTAGATTAAATAACTCTTTGGTTTGAGCTCTAAATGATATGCTAGTTTAAAATGTTTCCTCTATGGCGTTAATAATTTGGTTAGTTTAGAGTCTGACTGATAGACTGCTTTCATATGGTATTAACTAGTTCTGCTTATCCCCGCACTAGCGGGCTATTTCGTAGAAGTTCAAGTTGGCCAACTTGGTGATCGACCATCTCTCACACTGATCTCTCATCTCTGATACCTGTCTGATGGTGTGATTTTTAATAAGCTTATAATAAGTGTCTGATGCAATAAATTCATCATCTCGTGTATCTTAAAACGGATTAGCAAAGTGTTGTTGAACTTCACACTCAATTAGCACTGATTAGATTGTTCCTGATAGTTAAAGTAAATAATGGAAGGTGATAAAAGAAAGCCAAGCGAAAACTCGCGACAGACTGAAAAGGAAAGTCAAGGGGACAATATGTCTGTAAGAAACTCGATTCTTCGCGGTAAAGAAGATGATGAGGCCGCCGAAAAACTTGTGCCCGAAGATGGGGAGGCCGATTCCAATAAAAATGCTACCGAAGTAAAATTTATCTCGGCTGATTCTCAAAACGGTGATGCGAAGATTGACATAGAGAATGTGAAAATAGCTTTCGCTGGTATGGGTAAAGAGGAACTGATGAAATTCGCTAACGATCCATTTTGGATAAGAGTTCGTTGGTTGCTGTTCGTTTTTTTCTGGGTGGTTTGGCTGGCTATGCTAGCTGGGGCTATCGCAATTATTGTGATGGCACCCAAGTGTGCGGCGCCAGCCCCCCTAAAGTGGTGGGAGCAAGGGCCCCTCTATCAAGTCGATGTGAGGTCGTTCAAGGATGGATCTGAACCCCAAGATGGTGTGGGTGATCTCCAAGGTAAGTATATATTGCGGCAGTAACACAGTTCATAAATATAATTTAGGAATTGAATAAATGAAGCCAGCCTTATTGATTTAAAAAAAATCAACATTTAATGTAAATTATGGGAATAGTAAGAAAAGAGGTGTTTTTGTCATGGAAAATTAAAAAAAAAAAATACTGGGAAGTGTGCACAGTGAGGTTGGGATGGTTATTTTCTCCCAATGTCAAATTATTAAAAATTAATGTTATCTAGCACTTATACACACAATAACCTTAGCAAATTTCCGATTATAACAAAACCAAACAATATCCTGAAAAAATTCTAAAACGTTAAAAAAATCTTGCAAAAACTCGCCAAATTAACAAAGGAAAGTTATAGGGTCTATTAACAAACAAAAATTTGAATCACGGTTCTAATGAGTCCTATTTGTTCTTAGTACATCTTAACTGTTCCATTGTAAGCCATTTTCTTTCTTAAAATATCAAAAATATTGATATCAGCCATACATTATTTCAAACATTAAAACACGTGGAATCGATTTGAACCAAAAAAGAATTTAAAAAAATCAACAACTTTTAAATCAAATAAGGAAAAGTTCCACTCACTTAAGCGATGGATATCTTTCGGTTATTCTAGGTCTATTTGGAGACATCACATTTAGCCCCAAACACAACTTTTACTGCCTTTATGAAGGCATAAAAACCATCTACGATGACCACAAATGACTTTATTTTAATAGTAAATTAAACTTCAAATGATTTAACTAGTTTTAGGTGATCACAAGTATCCATAATGACCAAATTATAGACTAAGGGTGACCTGGCGGTCAAGGGGTAAGGTGTCAGACTTCTGTGCTGGTGGCCGGGGTTCAATCCTTGGTCCCAGCACAGATTTATCTGATTACCAAATCCTTCCTTCACCTCTGACAAGATATCTTGTGAATGTGGGGAATGCCAGGCCTCCACCGTGGATTCGGATTCCACGTTAAACTGGAGGTCCTCCATTTCATCTCACAATCACCCCACCATTACACATTAGCGTAAGTGCGTATAACCCGAACAGGTAGTAATAATAATAATAATAATATGGACTAAGTAAAACATCATACATATGACATCATTGAAATAACAAGCTTACATTAATTATTATGACACTTATCCAACTGAGCTAAACCTAACCTTTCATTATTATGAAACTATAAACACAGCTTAACCTAACCTTTCATGTGTAAATAAATTAAATTTATAATTATAGATAAAATAAACCATTCAAAGTAATAAGTGTGGATCATACATCATAGCCAATTTAGTGTGCATTGCACAAGATCACAAGTGTACTGTAATGCAAAGATTCGTGGGATGACATCTTCCATCCAGTGCGCAGAATCAAAGAAAAGTCGTACATCATTGTCGATATTCACAATTTGAAAGTGATTAGGGTGATATGTTGTCGATTTTTATTTAGGCCTAAATTTAGTATTTAATAATATTGTTAATAAAAGTTAAATCATGATGTTATTTAGATATCATATTCTGAAAATTGAAAAATGACACCTAGACTCAGGAATCGAACCCGGGACCTTTGGCTTAGTACGCCAATGCTCTAAAAATAACTACTGAGCTATCCAGGAATCGTCCCGTGCCCAGGGTCATTCTTAACTCATATTTTAAAGCAGAGTCTATAATGGACGTGCGGAAATTGTCAGCTACCCATACACTACAATTTAGTACTATTTACTGCATTTTTAATATGATTCCTGATAATTTCCCATTGTTACTCTGGATTCATTTGCTAAAAATAACCATATAAAAATGGAACAAAACATTTTGGGCTAGGTTCCTCATATTAAAAGCTTTTTAAAAATTGCCAAATATATTTTTTTAGATCATTATATTTTGATCAAACCAAACTTTTCATAACCTACTGGATACTCCATTAGTACCTATGGTAAAACTCTTTTTGATTACAGTACCCTAACTTTGTTTTTATGACTTATTAACTAGACCAAGGAAAGTTTTATGAACATTAAAGGTTAAAATACTAGTCTATATCCTGATTTTGATTGGAAAAACAGTTTAGAAAATTCAAAAAAAATTTTGCAGCTAACATTGATTACATTTTACTATATTATTTGTGTTATTCTCTAGGTTTTGATAATATCAGCTATAAAAAGTGACAGCTGCAAATAACATGACTTGATCTATGAATACATTAAAATCATTTTAGTAACTTTGATAACTAACAGATACCAAAGTCAATTTTTTCTATACATATTGCTTTAACCCTCTAGTGTTACACCTATTCCAGATTTGCAATAAGTTATAGTTTACTTTCAGATTTTGTGTGCTAAGAATGCCATCAGCCATTTTATCATAATATGATATATAATTTTATATATAACATATTATTTTACAAGATTGTATCATAAAAAAATTGCCAAACTGTTATTTATGAAGTGATTTTTCAGATTATTTTATTATTTTAATTCACATTTACTGTTCTATAATAATAACAACAAATACATAGTTTTTTTTATCAAAACATTTCATTTTTAAATAAAACAAAATATTTTCTAAAATTAAATTACATAAGGCTAAAATCGTAACTCATACATATTAAACAAATTATGAATGCTTTACAATATTATTATGTTATAGTTAATCTCGTTTGTTATACGAGGAAAAAAAGATTGGACTATAATAGTTTAACATGCTACATAAGACATGTTTGTACTGAAACCCTAATTCCAATTTGAATAGCAATTAGTAATAACAAGTGATTTATGTTGCCAACCTCGTAGAAAATAATAGAAGGGAATGTTCTAATTATAGTGGTATATCATACTCCTACTATATTTATCGGGTAACACCAGCTACTCTAGAAAACCAACCTCATCTATGACACTTTTAACGGTAACATGGGGATCTGATCAGATTGAGTTGTTGCACAAAGGATTAAATAGAGTTTTAAGTAGGACACATTTATGAAGCATAAAAATTTTAATTTGTTTGATCTTGACCATATTTTGCATACAACTAACTTTATCTTGTAAATTTAAAGTAATTAAAAATAGACATACTAATGTTTTTTTGTATCTGAGGTTAGTTTTCAATTTAATATTGCAAGATGTTTTTAAAACAATAAAAGTGAGAAATAGATAAATTTTTTTTTCATTGTTTCTAATTTAGAGAGACAGTACAGTAGGGCAAGGGCACAGACAAACCCACAGCCTCCAGGTTAAAAATGGCTCCGCTCATTAGGAGAGCTTAAGTCCTTCAATACAGAGATATCTACGCGCATCTCCAAGGGACATCGTTATCAAGCAGGCATTTCAAAAGTCAGTTCACTTAAAGATGGTTTTGCTAGAGGTCAGACAAAAATGTCCTTTTTGGGTCAATGAACTGGCTTTCACAAAGATAGGTTTGGGTAACGGCCCCACCTTTATTGCTAAAAACCAACACCTCCATAGACGAGCTACTCACACTACAAATTACAAAGAAAATGTATAGAATACAGTGGCCTTTTTTTTGTTCAAGTGAATATTTGCATTTGTATAGTTGTAAACAATCATCAAATACTGTTGCCTTGGGAGTGCTGTTGTCACTGAGAACTTAACTAGCACTGCCCAGTGTCCAAGGGCCACAGCCCGTAAGGCTAAGTGTCTGGTGTATACCTTTTCTGTGGACAAGGGCCTATATTCCATTCACGGTAGGAATTTACTTCTGAAAGGCCTTTTCCCCTACCATAAATCTACTATATAGTAGGATATTGGTCGGAAAAAAGACCTTTCAGAGAGTAATTCCTACCGCGAATGGAATATATATTAACCGCTTGCCTGACTTGCCCTTGTCTAGCTCATGTAACATAATCTTTGATATACTCCAGTCTTGATTTGTTCATGAACTTTTTCGACTTTATCTTCATAGAAGTTTTCTTTTGCTCAATAAATGTCTCTAGCATAGGCACTACTACTCACTAATTGCATCAGGTGTAGTTTATTGTGACTAATCGTAGAAGTTATTTTTTACCTAATAAGATGTATCTTAAAACTAAATGACAAAAATCTGACATTTTCAGTTCAGAAAAAAATGTAAAACTGAACAGGCAAGTGATTTAGTTAAGAAGTCAATAAATAATTTAGACACTAACCAACTGAGATGTGAAATGAAACATCTTTGAAATTAAATTTTACCTTAAAAAATTCCCACTCAACTTTTATTTTGGTTGAAATTGGTAGCTTGGCTTTTAGTATGGTAGGTGTTCACTGTACAATTCACTAGTTGATTTAGGGTATAATATTACCAATATTTTTGTACCGTCAATATTGACCAAATATAGGCTACATTGTTTACTATCTCAACAGTATTCATTCAATGAAAAATTACAGAACATTAGTTGATGAATCAATGTAAAAAATAGATCTACATTATTAACTTTTATAACCATATTACATTACAGGGAGTCTACAGATTCAAACAAACTAGTTTTCATGAGATTAAACTACATTTTAATTACTTTAACACAAATAGTCAATACCTAATTAAAAGGCTGCCAAATAATTTGATCACTAAGATCATCAATCATTTTTTAGGATGTGAACAATTTGAATTTCTTATAATGTCATCAAATAATGCATAAACATAATTTATAGATGAATGGGTGATGCGGAAATGTTTTTTATTTCCAACTGGTAAGCTACAGTATAGTTTTAATAGTTCATAACCTTATCTGACAGCTAGTAAATTTACAATAGTATTATTTATGTATGAAAAACAGTCTTATAAACGTCCTTACTACCAAAATCCTTAAGGTATACTTTCAATTTTCATGCATTCATATGTCATGTGATCTGCAGATGTTATTTTTGATAGCTAATATCAATAACCATAAAATAATAATACAATAAAATGTTATCATTATTGACAGCAAAAAAAGTTTGTATTGGAAAAAAAATTATATTAAAATCCTTCACATTACTAAATGCAAATTTTGTTTCACGATATTCATTACTATCAATCTTAATTAATGACCAGCCATCTTAATTAACAACCAACATTTATTTTCATGACTTTTGTGATGTGTAGACAACCATCACAATAATCTATTGACCACATTACTCCATGATGTGAGCTCGCACGCGAGCTATGCTGAGAGGCCATAGTTGTTAATGATGATAGTGCCAAAATTTGCGGATAGGTGTCATGTGGTCAACATGAGCCTTATGGTCATTAATCTTGGTTTTCTAAACCAAAGCCGCTACTTCTTTTATTCAATTAGATCCTCATTCTTCCTCACAAGGCTGAATTTGACCCTGTTCCAGACCCCCTGCTTCACAAACAAATTTTAGAAGCTCCGGGAATCAACCCCAGTACCTCCGAATCTGTAGTCAGGAACTTTGACCACTAGACCACAAAGGCAGAATAGTTTCATAAAATAATATAGTAAAGTCACATATATTTTTGACCAGAATATTTCCTTGTCTAAGTTATATAAAAAGCAAGGTTTTCCTCAATGATCGTTAACAGGGAATTACCAGGTTCTTATGTGACTTGTGGTGCCGAAGGCCAAACCACAAACAGGAAATATGTGTTGCAGTCACATCTTTTAACTTTCTAGCTAGAAACTAAACTGATCTCAAAAGCTGTTACAAATAAAATCATATATAATGTTAATGAATAACAGTAAAGTTCTGGGGGAAGTCTAATAATTATTGTGCTTTCTAAAATGTGAATATTGTATTTAACCTAATATTAGCTGGGGAAGTCATAGCAACTGGGGACTCATAGCCGGGATAAAAAGTTGTTAATATCAGATGGGGTCCCAGTAATGGTCGGCCTGACTTAATTGAGGCCGGAACATAGATATTCCGCAAATTTTTCATGAACCTCACACTAAGCAATCTCCCTTGGCCTGCCCTCCCTCCCTTCGCTGCTCATCTTGTTATTCAACTCCAGACTGAGTTCTCCTAGTAATTCCCACACTTTACTTGGTGGAAGAACCATTTAAATCTACCTTCTTTTTTTTTTTAGCTGGAGCTGCAAATGTATCAGAAAGCTCTTAATTTACCTGGGGTCGAAAATAAAGCTGCTAATATTAGCCAAAGCTACTATTAGGTCAAATACAGTTTTTTTTATTTTGTTTGGTATAATTATTAATGGTCCCACCACACATTACAATTTATATCAAGAAAGTTATAAATTATAACCCTGGCATGAAATTAATCTAAATTAACTCCTGTATTGAAAGGGAACATGATATAAGACCAGTAATTTTAATTTTTAAAGTAAAAAATAATTAAAATGTTGTTTTAGTAGTTTCCTTTAATAATCTCAACAATATACTTGTCATGGGCATAGTGGAATTTGAAAAGATTATTTTTTTTAATGTAGATAAAAAGTTATCAAATGCTAATATGCTAATAATAAATATTAAATAGCTGTAGAGATTACTATGTGTATAAAATGAAACTAAACATGTCTAGGCCTACTAAATAAAATCGACTGCTGAGGACGGGGAGATCAAGGTTCGAATCTCGGTCGGATGAACTGGGGGTGGTTTTTACTAAATGGTTTTCCACTCTCCTTCCACGCAAATGCGGGTTCACTTCCTTTAATTCAACCTTCCCAATTCCTAATCAATTAGCGTAATTAGTACTTAAAGCGTATAACCCGAACGGGTAGTAGGACGCGGTGCTAAATAATAATAATACTAAATCAATATTTTATTTACTATGCCCCAAACAAATGTTCATTATAAAAAGTGCAAACATTTGTACTGGCCTTAATAAGAGATAATAAATTAAAACATTTCTATTTTTAAATGAATTTGAGAAAATTTATCTAAGCCCAACTTAAAATTGTGTCAAGATATAGCACATTATCCATAGATATAGATAATATATATCAATATTGACAACTTAGGGAGACCAATAAAGATGGTAGGAGCAGATAACAAAGTGTACAAGGGAGAGGAAAATAATTTAAGGGATGAAAGGAGTAAGCATGGTGAAAAAATATAGGGGAATGGAGGGAGGCATTTTACTAAACTAACTACCACGGGCTGATCATAAGGCCTAAATTATGAATATGTAAAATTAGATTTGCTAACTTTTCTATCTATCTATGAAAATTGTAAGAGAATAAAATAACAAATTTTTTCTTGACAGCTATGTTAAAATCACCGGCAACAGCCTAAGAAAAACAATTGCCATTCAAATTGTACCCTTTGTTTACCCTGTAAAACAGCAAACTTACCTTGCATGGTCATCTTGTACCTGTCAAGGTAAGACTTGCTACCTTTCATGATAAATACCAGGGCTAAGCAGTCAGTCAAAAGCAATTTTGGGTGGAGTTAGTGTCGGTAAAAATATACCTGCCCCGACTTCAAAATAAAAAAATATAATACTATAACAATATTCTATACTTTTTTTTTAATATTTAGGAGCATTGTTTCTAATTTGGATTGATACGTTATTTAAATAATATAAATTCACAATGCCAAAGAAACCTCCCATGAAGTAATCTGTATTGTAATATTATACTGCAGTCAATTTGGTATTACTAATTATAATTAATATACATTGGCCACTCATGAAGTAGTCTTAGTCGAACAATATGAAAATATAAAAGTCTGAGTCGAACCCATGGTGTACATACTCCACAGCCTTGCACAATACACTCTATAGTTATGTTTTTTATATTCATGTTGGACAAACTCAACTAAGTTGGGCCTTACGTCTAATTAAGTAGTCTATTGGCTAGGATGCTGTTCTTTTGTAAAAAAGAATGCAATTGCAGTTAGAGCCAAAAGTTAAGGAAAAAGTATGGATGAGTGAGAAAAATTGAATATGTGATTTTATATTCAAACCTTTTAGCAACTGACTTCATCAAAACATTTTTATTTAATGCACATACATTTCAGAGTACATCAATTTTCCAAATTTTCCAAATCTAGGACTAAATCAATCTGAGGTGTACGTCTTATTATTTCTGGGACTGTCTTGGAAAATTGGGAATAAATGGTCACTTTACTCTTACAGCAAGATAAGGCAATACAATAACTATCCATAAGTGTTGGGGCTACGGTGGTGTGGCCTTAGTACTTGAAAACACATGCGTCATGCAGCCATTTCACTTGCACTAGAAATTGAAAAAAACCATTACTTATGTCTTTATTGGATTAAATACAAAATTATTTTCTATTCCTACATTTTTTTAGTAATAGTTTCAACTTATAAGTGCTGTGACAAAGGTAAAAGTTATTGTTTGGGAAGTTTAAAATTAATATGAGTTTTTTTAGTAACTTTGGAGACCAAATCTGTAAGTTTGGAGTATATAGCACTGTCTAAACCTAAGATATCATCTAATGTAGGCTTAACAGAGTTTCCACATGCCAGAAAAATTGGGAGAAAACGAATTATTTGTGTCTAGAAAAATGAAATAAACCACAGATTTTCACAGAAAAAAAGTAATATTTGTCAATTTAGAACAAGCATTAAATAGAAAGCCTTGGCACAGAAAAAAAAATCAAACTGAGAAAACTAGGATAACTGATTAGAAAAAAGAACTTATCCCTTGGACCCCGCCCCACCCTTTCTTACCCCTCTTTACACCCAAAAACAATGCTTATATGTAACCATCAAGCTCTATCATCCTGTTTTAAACATCAATGAATGACTTCACGCAAGCTGATTTTATGAAAAATGAAATCTCAGTCGCCTGTACTACTCTTAAACGGTCTGAAAAGGGTACTTAAAATGATTCTATACAATTTCATTTTCATATTAAGGACCTTATCTGACAGCTGGAAAAGCTACTAAGTATATTGTGTTTCAAATAACTCATTAGTATGTAAAGTCATGTTAACTGCAGCTTTCACTTTTTATACCTAATATCAATACCAAATTTATAAAATAACTCTAATAAAACACTAAATTGATATAAATATTTACCACAAAAATATGTATTTTCTAAAAGGCCCATCCGCTAAAAATTGAGCTAAAGCCTACAAGCTTGTGTTTTGACAAGGACATTAATAACTAACTAACCATAATTGAGGTTCAGCATAAAAATAATTTAACTTGGGCCTATTTATTTAAATTTTTTACAAGCTTGTAGTTTTTGAAAACAACACGCCAGCTTTATTTGAGCTCCAGCATTAAAACATTTGGACTAAAAATAAGTACTTTGATTCATAATAAATAAAATTAAACATTTTAAAGCACTTTTATCTAATCATCTTGAAAGTATGATGCGTTAAAATGAACTTATCCTAAACAAATAGAGATATCTTCTTTCTTTATCTCAAACATACCAGCGAGACCCAAGCAAGATGTGATCCCAGCTTGCCAGCACCATAGGAATATTTTGAAAATTCATGTACACTTCATAGCTATAACAACTATGACTTCATATTATTCCCCCATCAAGGTGTGGATTCAGGAAAGGGTGGTGTCAAAGGATTACTGAACCTCTTTGTGGTACCTTGAAGATTAATATAAAATACTAATTACATACACACCCAATCACCCTGTTACCTCTTGCGGTGTAGGCAAAAACTGTGCATATAGCTCAAAAAACAACAATTCCATACATAATCCATCCTCACTAATTTTCTCCATGCTTCCCCATTCTTGTATACTCCCTTTGCTTCAATAACATCCATACACTGAGTCATGCTTGCTATTTTATTCTTAAAACTCTTAATGTTTCTTTTTTTCCCACACATTCATCTACAGCATTTAGCCATGTCTTACATAGTCAACCCCTTCCTTTTGATCTACACACTCTACCTTCATATATTTGCTTTGTTACTCGATCCACACTCATCCTCTCAACATACCCAAACACACCTAAGATGCTTCTTTCACATTGACCTATTATATTCGTTTCCAAACTGCACTCCTTCAGCACCTGTTCATTACATACTCTGTCCATACGATATCTCATTCCAACCATATTCAACTTGCTCTTCTCTTTCTACTGACAAACCCACACTTCATATCACTAAAACAATGTTGGCGTTAACACACTTTTATTTACTACCATCTTTGCCTCTTTCAACGTTTCTTCATTCTTTGCAATAGTCCACATACATCCAACTTCTCTCTGAGATCTGATCAATAATTTAAAGCTCAATTTTTAGAAAAGAACAGAGCACAAGTAAATAATAATTTTGTAAGCTCTCTCTACATTCAGTATGATTCTTCCTATGTAGTTTCCCACTCTCCATCCAAATGTGGGTACATTTCCTTTAAATTCCACCTTCATTTGTATAACCTGAATGGATAGTAAAACTTAGAGGCAACAAAAAAAGGTGGTATTTATAAATCTAAACCATTTATGGAATATTCTGGAAATCCCCTGCTATCAAATTCAAATTATATTGTTCTAAAACGGCGATAGCGTATGACTTCACACTAAATAATTTTAGGAAAAACTAAACTTCCATCTGAATTGTAAAGGGCAAATTGTGGCATGCAATGAATTCCCTGAAAGATGCTGCATGGATACATGTGACAACATTTTTTGATAGACTGGACTTGTGAAGATATGGGTTTATTTGTATATTACTCTTCTTTGTCCTTTACTGTAAGCCGAAGTCTCAGTCCTTAAATAAATTATGCTTTTTAAAGATATATGACAATGTTTGAAAATTTAATTTAATATTATATGATGCAGTAAACACATAAACTACCATAATTCAGTGGTGAAATATTGTTCTTGTCTTTACCTCTTTATTTCGCTGCCAGGGCGAAAGTGGTATAGTGAATTAGTCGAAACCATTTTGAGTTTGGTCATGGTCATAGACAAAGTAGAACATTTGGTAATCCCGGATTGGGACAGACATCCTATGAACAACTTGGTCTAAACAACTCGTGTATTTCAGCCTGATGGTTTGAACCATCGGTTGGGCTTAGTTCGGCAACGTTTGAGAAAGTACAAACACGTAATTGTCTGAGGTTCAATGACACATTTATTACTATTGTTTTTTCTATGGATACATAATGTGTACTAGTCAATGAAGTTTAGGCTCTTTATGTGTGCACTGTTTGTCAATTGTTCATTTAATTGATGTGGCTAATAAAATTATGTATTAATATCTACAAAGCTTTAATTATAATGTTCAGGCTAATAATTTAAACCCCAATCCTTGTATCCACCAAATTAAATAAACATGGGTGACCTGGTGGTCTAGGGGTAAGGTGTCAGACTTCTGTGCTGGCGGCCGGGGTTCAATCCTTGGTCGCGGCAAAGATTTATCTGATTACCAAACCCTTCCTTCACCTCTGACAAGACATATTGTGAATGTGAGGAATGCCAGGCCTCCACCGTGGCTCGGATTCCACGTTAAACTGTAGGTCCTCCATTTCATATCACAATCACCCTACCATTACACATTAGCGTAAGTGCGTATAACCTGAACGGGTAGTAAGACGCGGTGATAATAATAATAATAATAATAAATAAACATGATATTTATTTATTACAACGGTATGAAACAGTCATGGCGTTAATAGGGAAGGAGTGTACCAAGGAAGAAACCAAACTAATGACTAGTTAATGTAATTCACCATTGAAACCATCCATTTTGGATGGGGGTACTTTGCAAACAGGCAGGGGTTGAGTAAAGGAGAAGGCTCAAAAATAATAATTAATAACAGATTTAAAATTTTTATGTTATTTTAAAACACATCTATGAATCTTGATATGGGTTTTAGTCCGGGATATTTGGGTTTTTGGATCAGGAAATTTTATCTCTCAGATTTTTTGGCCACCATGAACAATGATATAATAATCATAATATAAAAAAACAAAGAATATAAAACAATTTAACTGGAAGAAACTTTTTAAATTTTGACTTCATATGAGTACATTAAGTTTAAATTTAAAGTTTATTTACTGTCACACAGCTTGATTGTGTTTCTTTGTCAACTCCACATCATCTGTATTCCTTGCCTCACCACTCAATACACACCCACACACCCTGACTGGTGTAAACATGTTTACTTTCATTTATTTTAATTTTAAAATTGGGACTTATTACTAGCAATGTGTGCATCCTTTTTAAAATTTTATTTATTACTAATCAAACATGTTTAATTTGTCAAATTTATATAGGCTCTTACTTAAGAACTGAGAGTGACTTTCATTCATTTATTTTAGATTGTAACAAAATTAGTTTTTCAACATGTATTATTTTTCAGTAGAAAAACTTAATTTTAAAGATGTAACTCTATGAAACCGTTGTTATATTTAGTTTAATATCAATTCCCAGGACTAACATCACAGCTGAAGTATGTGAAGAATCTCGGAGCACAAGGTTTGGTGTTGTCTCCTATTTTCAAACAATCTGATTACTCTGCCTCCATCACTGCAGTCGAGAACTTCACAGATGTGGATCCTGTGTTTGGTACCTTGGCTGACTTCAAGGCACTCATTGACGAAGTAAAGAAGCAAGGTAGGCTATTTGTTTTCTTGACTATGCTGTGCAAGGAGAACCATTTAGCAGTGTGCAAAACTGACAAATTCACGGTTTATACTTGGTCCCTATAGTTCCCTTTTTTTAATCCTATGTGCCTTAAGTTCCTAAAAATGGGTAAATAAAGATTATTTAAATAATTTTTGTAAATTTGTATGACTTTCAGTATAACTTTTTGTTTGGGCAGCAATTCAGGCCTGATATCTTTAAAATTCAGTAAGTTTCAACCTTTTTTCGAGTACATTGTTAGACGGCCCTTTCCAGGGATTGGCTGGAGGAATCTCAGGATAAGGTTGAATGGCAAGCTTACATTCTGGCGGCCATAAACTTTCTAGTTTCTTATGACCATAGAGTTGGTTAATTGAATAATAACTTACTTTTGAAAATTTTGTTAAAAAAAGTGACTTTTTTTATTTTTGGATTGAAATATTTAGTATATTTCTAAATGTCTCAACCAAAGACACTAATACTTTTTTTTTATTTTTGGATTGAAATATTTAGTATATTTCTAAATGTCTCAACCAAAGACACTAATACTTTTCATTAAATATATAGCCCTTATGCTAATATTACAAATAATAATAGAACAAGCCTTTGTGTTGGTGATTCTTGATTAACATTGCCTTCGAGCTTCTTGCATTCAGCCAACGATTGTTTTTATATTTATATATAATTGGTAGCAAAATGTATTGTACAGTAGCCCCATGGCTTCTTTGGTGCTGCCTGACAGCTCACAGCTGATTTTTGACAATAGACATTTAGGTATAATACCTAAATTTTGACCGTTAGAAGTGACATCTGCCAAACACATGTTTTTGCAGATCATATGGTTCGGCGTAGAGGTACATAATTTGGTCTGGTAACTTTTCAAAGCTTTTAGCTGTCAGTCAGCACCAAAGAAGCCATGGGGCTACTGTATGTATCGGAATGAAGGCCAAGTATTATAATACAACAGATTCTGGTTGTTAATCGGAGCAGCTGTTTATTTTGGACAAAATTTTAATGAAGAACAGAAACAAAATAAGTATTTTGCCTGAATTATTTTGTCAAATTTGAGCCAATTTGCCGCTTAGTTGTGGCATTGAAGGTCGAGATTGAACAATAAATTGTGGGTAGATGGAATGCACACTCAAAATTGCCCATTACATTCTGGTCTATATAGGTCTAATCCTGTATTTAGTATAGCACCACACTTTAGTTGTACTAAATCTGACTATCAAACTGTCCCCACATCAGAGCACACTTGATTTTATCAAAGTAAGAACCATTATTAATGTGAAACCTTTGCTTGACACAGTCATGACTGTCTTCATTTTACTTATGTACATTATATCTTTGCTTTTACCTTTGGCTATTTTTAAATGTTTGTACTATTTTAAATTAAGCATGTTGTGCTTTCTTTAAATTCTATATTCCTTTTATTGTATTCATACTTTTTTAGCTCTGCTATATATATTTTTTTTTTGCTCACATTGGTTAAAATTTTGCTTATTTGAGGCAGCTGCTTAATTAGGCCAAATTTATCTAGTCCTGGTGTGTCCCAATTAACAGGAATCCACTATATTTGGTATTTTTAAATTTAACATGTTTTAATAACTAACCTTTAAATACTAGTTTTTAAATTACTGGAGATTTTTAGTATTTTATTTTGTTTAGATTTAAGTAAAATTATCACTCGATGCTCTAGATTTAATTTTTTGAAAAATTAATGTTTTATAAAAAATAAAAATATTTTAGAAATTCATGTAATTGTCTTTTAAGTATTTTTCTCTGCTTACACTAACTTGTGGGTGTAACCTCGAAATGGCCGAGAAATGAATAATTAATAAGATTAAACTGTTTACATGCACATATATCATATGTATTATGATGGCTATGCAGAACTGCCTTCAAGGTTAAATAAAAGAAGGAAAAACCGGATGATTAGGTTAAATGATAAATTCATTGATTCAAGGTTAAATAAAAAAAATCTAAGATTAAGTTAAACAATAAATTCAATGATAGGAGGACTATGCAATGACATGGTATCTATTTTTAGTTTCTACATTTGTTTACTACATTAGTTTTCATTAAATATATAGTTTGTTCATGTACATTTTTTACATGAACAAACTCTTTAAAATAATCATAGTAAAGTCACTTTGTCCAAGAAACTCTTAAGTAAAAATTAATAAGAAAATACATATTGGTTGAAATAAATGTGAGAATGCTGTGTTTAGCTGAAAGAAAAAAAATCAATTAATCAATAATAATTTAACATAAGGGGCTTTTATTGTGTGACGGGGTCCCCTGCGCTTCCTTTATTATTAGTTCCACCATTTTAACAAGATGATAGTAATAGTTTGGGTCCCAGGTTCAATTCTTGGCATCGCCAAATAATTTATTATTGGTGAAAATGAATTTTTCCTTTCAAAGTGATGAATTAACAGTCGGGGATATAATCATTAAGTTCAGAAAGTGCAATTTAAATATACAAATAAATGAAGATGTAATGTTTTGCACATAAAAATAAAGCCAAGACTTATATCTGTAGTCAAAACCATCATTTAAGTATAAATTTACAAACATTCTGATATTGATGTTCATACACAGAACTTATTTCAAACACCACTGTTATTTAAATTTAGGATTAGCTCTAAAAGGATTTGCATATTTAGTTAACATCACTCTAGTGATTTTTTGGTTTCTATGATTATCAAAGGTAAAGTTATATTTACTTTATTATGCATTATTGATTAGTAGAAAGGACAAATGTAAATGATTCAGGAATATCAATGTTTATAGAAATGTCTTAACACTACCTAGCATCACTTGTGCTATCTATATTCAGATGAAACAACTAACAATATGCATTTTCCAACGATACCTCAATGTTTTCACTTTCTCTAATGGCTAAATGACTTTAGGCTGACACTTGGTGAAATTGGTTTTTAGGTCAACTGAGTTTACATGAAGTTAATTTTTAGGTCAATTGACTTTTAGTGAACTTGGTGTAAGTTTTTTTTATTAAAAATTAATTTATGGCCAAACAATTTTAGATGAATTGTCTATTAGTGAAATTAATTTGTATGTCAAAAGACTTTTGGTTTCAATTTTTAGGCCAAATGACTTTAGGCTTACTGACACATCTTCGGGAAAACTACTGAAGTATCAAATTTGAGTTTTATCACACAGGATTAAATAATGACAGGATGTTACATGTGTGTTTTTATTTATTGAATAATAGCAAATATCTCATTACTATGGTTTAATCATAAATAAATCACTTGAAAAATAAAAAATATCTCCACTGTCCATTTGAAAAGTTAATTAATACATGGTAATGGCAACTAACCCCACATAAATTAATGGTTAATAACATTCATGTGATCATTCAATAGCAACACTTTTATAAATCCCTTGGTGAACATGTTTTCTCAATCATCTTTTCCAACTCTAAAACTGTCTGTTTCAGAGCTGCATGTGGTGCTGGTTGTGGAACCAAACCATTCTAGCAATAAACACCTCTGGTTCAACAGTTCAGAGCACCGTGAGGAACCTTACACAGATTACTACATCTGGAAAACCTCACCGGCAACAGACCAGGACTCGGGGGCCAGGCTGCCGCCAAACAACTGGGTAAGGAAACTTTCATTAATTGGGTAAAAGTCCAGTGAGGCAGTTGGGACACGTGCCATAGGTGTCAGCATTAATAGAAGTTTCAATTTTTTAACTATAACACATTTTACTTTTGTTGTTTTTAACCAGTTTGAATACTAATATAATAATTTAGCCAAAATTTCAAGAGGCACAATCAACTCTAGTCACACCTTTGGGTAATACTACGCAATTGCTAGTATCAAATGCTATTTACCATATTGGAGGGTGAAAACAACTCTTTGAGTTGTATTTTTTCAAACAAAGGCAGTGGTGTATGCATATTTTATTTAAAATTTAACTAATAATGAACTTTAGATTTTAAATAAGTCAAATGTGCAATAACATATTTAGTTGTAGCTATTATTCGTGCAATTTTTTATTATTTTTATACATAGATAATATTGTATTTTGTAGAGTCGGATCTAATTCATTGTTTTATGAATTTAAATCTTAATTATACCTGAAAATCCAAAATCTTAAATTCTAATTTGAATTTTGAAATACAGAACAAAACAGAGTAAACAGAAAATGTAGCTGAATGTAAAAAAAAAAAGTTTTAAGGCATTTAGCATAACATCCTTACATTCAGAGTAAATGTTAAATTTATGCTCTGGGGTCTGGTTGTTAAGCTTGGCCTATAACCATGTTGGGTCTGAACCAGACAAATAATCAGTATTAAAACTTTTAAAACAAATTACAATTACAAAATATAATCTTGAATGTGACATTTTCTCGGTTATCCTTAGAGTATTAGAAAGTTTGACCATTCGATGGTTCTATCCATAACATATTGACTTGTGTTGTCAGCTGAGCGTGAACGGTGGCTCAGCCTGGGAGTGGAGCGACGTGAGACAAGAGTTCTACCTGCACCAGTTTGACGCCCAGGAACCTGACCTCAACTACCACAACCCTGCAGTGGTGCAAGAGATCAAGGTAATTGTAACCTGCTGGGGTTTCGTTAATTATGTTAGGCAAAATAAATAAACTACAACATGGTTATGCTACTTGTTTCAGTGGCCACATGGTCTCTTAGTAAACTAGGCTGCCTATGGTGGGGAATCTTTGTTCGGTGTACTGAGGCTGGTTTAAAAAATATCCATTCTAACACCATGCATATACGAGTACACTTCTTATTAATATAATCTTCCTAATCCTTAAAACCATAAGTGTATAACTCGAATGGCTAGTAAGACGCGGTGCTAAAAATTAATTTTCTGTATTGGATTTATATATAAATAATTCAGCTATGAATTAGCTGGTAGTATGATTTTTTTGGAATGGTCGACCTTTGTGGTAAATTGCTCGCTTCAGGACCAAGCTTGGGTCAACAGATTTTCCTTGAGAAGTAAAAATCCGTGGCACATCTTCCTTTGGAGGAGAAGTAAATCTTATCAATCTCGTGTCAATTGTGGCATATAAAAGATTCCTGGAAGGTATGTGAAAATACCTTTCCTGGCAAAATTAGTAGGTCCTTTTGCTCTCGCTCATAGAAATTCTTGTGTGCTGATATAATCAATCGTTTCAGAAAGTGCACATTAAATACCTCAAATGAATTAAATGGAATGAAAATGTATTGCTATTTTACAATATTTCAAATGTGGATATTGAACAAAGTTTACAGATGCAAATATGGATGTATATTTAGACTGTGTGGATGCAGATGTTATTTCTATTTGCACCTTAAAATGTAATTTCTACAAGCTATTTATACAGTGTTTGTGTTGTATACATAATTTTAAAATGATGCAACTAACAACATAAATGTGACCAAAAGTTTGTTTCTTATGGCTCCAAATACTTGCCGATTTCATAAAGAGACCTACAAATATACCTAGTTTTATATAATTAATGATACAGGACCTACTACATAAGAACATCTTAACATAAACAATGGAAATTGATAAAAATGAACTAGTAAGTTCAAATTTAACTAAGAAAGCCCACTTAAAGGAAATAGGAAAAAGTGGGAAGAATCCATTGCACAAAGGTGACATCTTCTGTCTTCTATAATAGAAGTAGGTGAGCTAAACTAACACTTATTAGTCTATTTTCCGTTTTTTTCTTTCTTATTTTTATTAATTTCCATTGTTATAAAATCATTTATCCACTGGGCCGCCTCATTGTTAGCCATTGCAGCATAATCAATGTAATTTTTCATAGTATATTTGAACTGTGATAATTTTGTGACCATAATCCAACTTGAAGATAAATTTAAATGTTATTTAATAACTAAAGTCGATATGTTAATGTTAATTAACTGTGTTTTCAGTATTGACTACTATTGATTCAGAAAATTATTTCAAAATATGATTTTCGGGGAGTACAACATACTAGTGTCCTCACAGCCATTTTGGACTGTATCAGCTCCGCAGTAGCAGGAAATAGTCTCATGATTATGTTTCAGGATGTGCTGGAATTTTGGCTCGATAAAGGAGTATCAGGGTTCCAGTTGGGTGGGGTAGATTACCTGCTTGAAGATATCAACTTGACGAATGAGAGCCATGGCTCAGAGCCAGGCTTCACCCATGATCAATATGGGTTCTACAACCACTACCAAACCACTAACCAGCCCGGACTGCCCGCTTTATTACAGCAATGGAAGGAAGTTGTTGTCAACCACACAGGAGACGGGTAATTAAAAAATACTATATAATGAACATTTTGATATTTACCATATTTCAAAGTGTATTAAAACAAAAGCTAACTAGAGTAGGGCCCCCATTTTCGCGGGTAATACATTCCTAGAACTACCGTAGTTACGTGAAACCGCGGAAAATACCAAACTCTTATATAACGTGATAATCATGTAACATACATAAATACGATCAAGATTATTTGATAAATTATTCACAGTAAGACATTACCAACATTAAATAAGGTACATAATGATATAATGTACTGTACACTACATTGTACTTACTATTCTCAATTCTTCTTGTTGCAATTGTTGCGACAATCACATGATGATGATGATGATGATGATGACTGTGATATGATACCACAATACACATGATGAGAAGATGAAGTGCGGTGATAATGTAGGCAATGTGACTTATAAACAATTTTTCTCTTTAATTAAAACGAAATAAAATTGGTTAACGTTAAACCGCAGATACTGAATCGGCGGATTTGGGGGCCCTACTTTATTTAATAAATGTTTTGCAACATTGTTTAGGAAGATAAAGCAATTTTTTGTACATTTATTTTCTAGAAGAAATGCTCTTGTGCAGTCGACAAGGATGTGCTAAGTTCACATTTTCAACAAAGTATAGCCGAATAGGCGATATGAAATATTCTCAAAGACAAATCAAAGCTGTAAAATTCTGCGCAAATTTAAATTAAATAATTTAGAAATATGTTTTATACCAAAATGTCATTAAATGTTTGTTCCTAAGTTGGTAAATAGCCTAGATCCTTCATTAAGAACCTTCTTCAACTAGCTGTAACCCTACAACCACCTAAACCTAAATCAGGAAGGTTGAGCTGAAGAATATAATGCACAAGCTATGCAATGAACTCTTGTAAGTTGTACTCTGTTATTACTGGGCCATATTACTTGCTCCTTTTGTTCTAATAGTGATGTGCTAACAGCATTGACACTTTTTATGGCCTCATGGTCTAAGGTGTCACTCACGTGCTAGACTAGACTGCCGATGCAAGGCAGATTGGGGTTTGAATCTCGGTCGGGTGTACTGAGGGGGGTTTTTCCATAATTGATTTCCACTCTCCTTTCCCATAAATGTAAGTACACTTCTTCTAAATTCACCCTTCCTCATCCCTAACTCATTAGCCTAATTAGTACATATGCCTATAACAGAAAATAGATGTGGTGCTAATAAAACAACATTGTTTTATATATTGTGGTTACAGATTGTTCATGGCTGTGCGTACCACAACCTCTGACCTGATTGTGGACAAGTCAGTTCCTGTATTAGAACTCTCCCAGAACATTCACCTACTTTCCCGTCTAGGGCGCGGCTTTGAAGCCCAGCAGCTGAATGATGTGGTGCAGACTTGGATTAACCAAACCACCAACACCACCCGTCCTGTCTGGCAGGTATAGGCTTCTCTTCACGCTCTCAACGTCCGCTGATGTTGGCTGTAAATTAACACCAATCGCACCATCGCACAGATATGCTATCACATAAAATGTACACTTTTTTATAAAGAGTTGGGTAATATTCACAATTTTATCAATCTGAATCTTAATTTTGTATACAAATTTTTAATCTCAAATTTGAATTCAAATTATAATCCATATGTGTAGTATGACACTGTGCTGAAAAAAAAATTTATTAGGCCTAGATGTAAACTCTCTCTTAACCCTTTGAGTGCCAATGTCGCTCAACAAAATAGCTTGGCACTTTAGCACTTTTTTGTAATTTCTTTTGGCATCCAAAGGGTCAATTTCTTCTTAAACTTTTACACTTCCCATATCTTCACACTTGCACAGCTACACATTGTTTTGATTGTTTGGAAATATTCATTTTTCATATAAAGAGACATATTTAAAACACACAAAACACAATGAAGGATATTATGTGGAACTACATCCTTCTTGAAGAATTTGAAATATAACTGCAAACTTGCAAAATTCCAAAAAGTCATCAATTCAAAATTGATCATGTCACACACACATTTAAACACAAATAGAGTAATACTTTATTCCCAAAAACTGTTGGAGTGATCCTGTGTGTGTGTGAAGTGTATTTATTCCCTCTTTTCTCTTAGTATTTGATAAAGGCAACAATGCTGAAATATTACTCTATGTGTGTTAAAATGTGTGTGTGACTACTTCTACTATAGAAGACGGAAGAAATAAAGAAGATGTCACCTTTGTGCATTTTAGATTCTTACCACATTTTTTTTATCTTCCCTTAGATGGGCTTACTTAATTAAATTTACACTTATTTTCTTATTTTTACGTTTTCTTTATTTTCATCAATTTCTATTATAACACGAATTAGCCATTGGGTCATCTCATTGCTAAATTTTTATTTTCATCATTTTACATTATTGAACAATCATTTAACCATTCAGTCTCTTCATTACTAAACAAATTGTGTCGTTTTTGTAGGTTGGTGGTCCTGGCACATCTCGTGTAGCCTCTCGCCTTGGGGCAGACTATGTAGATCCACTTAACATGGTGTTTATGCTCCTTACTGGAACACCTCTCACTTACTTAGGAGATGAGCTAGGGCTTGATGGCCCTGGGCCCATTCCTTGGAACAATGACACTAATTCGGGTAAGTAGAAAAATGTTATATCTTGTGGAGATCAATTATTAATTAATAGCAGTAACCAATATAGTAAAGTACATTGGTAAAATGCTATCTTGCAAAGACATTTGTTATATTAAAAAAATAATTATTTTAATATTTTTTTTACTCAGGGAGACGAGGTGGTTATACTATTCTACTGTCAAATCATCATCATTTATTATTTCCAGCCTGTGGTTGGGTCAGTTTAGTAAAATGCCTCCATCTTTCTATATCCTTCCATCATTCTTCCTCCTTTAATTTCTTTCATTCCTCTCCTCTCACTTAAACACTTTGTTATCTGCTCCTTCCATCTCTGTTATGGCCTCCTTTGCGGTCTTTTTCCTGCATACTTCATTGCTAACATTAGTAAATTACTGTCAGTCGTCATGTTCATTTCTTATGATATATTTTTAACACTTTTGAAAAATATAATTAACTTAGTTTTCTTTAAATGTTAACTCTTGTTTGTTTATTACAAAGTATTTACACATTCAACAAATAGATGTTATTATTTGTGTTTTAAAAGCATTGGCTTGGGTACTTACCTGTCATCAATGTAGATTTAAGACAAATTGGATTTTTTTTACACCAAGAACTATCCCATTTGAGACTTTAATCTTTTCATTTTAAATGGTAAACTATGTACAGTTTATTGTAAATATTTTTACTTAATGAAACAAAATAATTTTACACGCATTCATTTCTTTTCTAATTTAATTTGAAGCTACTTTGTGTAATTTCTAAACATATGTTATCTGACACCTTAGCTCAGTCGGTAGCGTCTTTGTCTACTGAGTTAAGGGTCCCGGTTTTGATTCCCAGCATGGCCATAAAATGTATCATTGGTGAAATGTGGGTTTACCCTTTCACAGTGATGAATTAACAGCTGGGGACTGGATGTTGTGTCTATCCTATTCTTAAGTTATATTATGAGGCAAATGAAGCAATGACAGGCCTAGTTAGCTGGTAGTGGAAATTATAGGGCTTGAATAAAAAACTGACCCAGACCACGGGCTGGAAACAGTAATGGATGTAAAGTAAGATGTTAAACCAGTTACATGTATTTTAGACTGTTGGACTGTTACAGGTTTCTCCGACTCTGAACCATGGCTCCCTATAGTGCATGGGGCAGAGTTTCTCTCTGTGGCCGCACAAAATGAGGCTGAGGAGAGTCACCTCAAAGTGTATCGTGAGCTGGCGGAACTACGCACCTCACAATCAGTCATGTTTGGTAGCCTAGACTTGGCTGTCATCAATTCTTCTGTTACTAACTCTTCTGTATTTGCTTTCACCAGGTGTGTACTTTAGGAGTTTGTTCAAAATATATTTCACTCAAGATGCGGGTAGAAATAAACATTCAAAAATTAAGCTTTACTTCTTAAAGGTTAAAACAATTTAATATGAATAGTTTACATATGGAGTGCACTCTAAGAAAACATGCTAGTTTCAGACGTATTATAAAAAACCCTATTAGCCGGTTTGAATAAAGCTTTTCGATTTAAAACAAAATCTAAATCTTTGTTTATTAAGCTGATTTGATTCCTATGTCATGCTTTAGAAAATTTTCAACAAAGAAATTCTTCTTAATTGAAACTGAAGAAAATATTTAAATAAAATCTTCTTTTAAAAAAAAAATATATAATATGTAAATATGGCTACAAAACTTAACCAAAAGATAAACATGAAATGTTGATTGATTAATTAATTAATTAGTAATAACTATGTATTTAAACACTAGAATAATATAATGTGTTATATAAGGAAGCCTAACCCAACTATCTTTACTGGTTGACTTTTTCCTCTAACAACACATTATTTTTACAGTGTTTCTATACATTTCAGTCTTAGCCAATTCCATGTTCATAATTAATTAATAGGGATGTGCGAAGTCCATTTTTTCAATTGAAAGCAAAGCCAAATTGAGTATAAGAAATATTCTCAAAGCCAAACCAATGATAAAAAAAAAATTTATTCTTTTTATACTTTAATATATTGTGTTTATATTATTTTATGCAGGAAAATAATTTAAAAATAGTTAATTTTACATGTTTTAGTATTCATTCTAATCTGATAAATCAAGTTACTATCACAACATACAATTAAATTACTTTAGATTTTTTCATATTAATATTTGTAAATTATGTAACAGCTCAGAATGGCAATAATTGAACAAAAATTGAGTATTTTAGTTGTCAATATTTTAAATTGGCGGCTAATACTTATTTTGAAGCCAAGTTGAAGTTTCGAAGCTTTGTACACCCCCTTTTAACCAGTAAATAGTTGGTCCTTTAGTTCGTCATTAATGTTAACCATCTATTGTTGAAAGAAGCAAATGATTTAATCATCTTTTTTCCTTAGCTGTTATCTAATATTGTTTTTTCTCTTTATTTTTTACTACGCTTTCAAGACTATGGTAAGAACAAATTTCTATTCACACATATAATAAAATATATTATAACTTATTAATAAAAATATATTTCTTATGTGCATAGTTAATTTTATAATTGGAAAAAGATGTGTTAACACATTATATTGATTCGAAACTAGCCCACACTGTGTTTTTTTCCCCAAACACAGCTTTTATAAAACCATAATTGCACCAAAAAGTCTCTATATATATATATATATATATATATATGACACTTGATTATCATTAGTGTGCAATAGGATTCTATACATTTGAAAAAATTGCAAGGAGAAAGAATGAGGAAGGATAGAGGAAGATGGAGGCATTTCACTAAACTGACCCGCCCACAGGATGGAAACAGCTGATGATGAAGTTGATGCAAGAAAAGTCTCAAACCAAATATTTTATTCCAAATATATATATTACAAACCAAACATGAAGATTTTTTACTTCATTATTTTATGCTTCACATTAAAATGTGTGGACACATTAAAATAGTCTCTTTTGGTCTCTTCACCCTTTTCATTACGTTTACAGTTGAACATAATTTTGAATTTTCTGGCACTTACTCGATTAGATACGGTACATTTGAAAACGTTAGAGAGTAATTGAAGCTTACAATGTTGACAGATGACAACCATATTAATGCTTCTGGATAAAGGGTTGAATAAATAGTTAGCTTGAAGATTAAAAATACACATATCTTGAGGCTAGTCTGTTTTTAGTTACATGGTACTCTTCCTATTATATTTATAGAATACTACTGACTGGCCTGTTCTTGTGAATGTGGGGAATGCCAGGCCTCCACCGTGGTTCGGATCCCACGTTAAACTGTAGGTCCTCCATTTCATCTCACAATCAACTCTACCATTACACATTAGTGTAAGTGCGTATAACCTTAACATGTAGTAAGACGCGGTGCTAATGATAATAATAATACTGACCTGTTCTTCTATAGACATGTGTCTGCTTAAATCCTATCATGACTTCTCATAAATTCAGTATATATTTGTTATTACAATTAATTTAGTAACTGACTTATTATTTGAATGAATTTTATAATAAAGGAAATTAAGTTAAGGTAAATATTCTATTTGTGTTAAAATATGTGCGTGCGTGCGTGCGTGCAACAACTACTACTATAGAAGACCTTGTTTGTTTACATGTTATGTTACCAGAGTGTTAAGTTTACTTTCCATATCATTAATTCAAATTGGTAAACTTTCATTTACCTAAGCTATATATTTTGGTTTAGTTAGCGACCCTATTTGGTAAATTTAATAGATTTGTATATTCAGCAATTATTTATTAAACTCTATTTTTTTAATTATTTATAAATGTTTTACTTGGTGAGGTTTTATGTGAAGGTAAGAATACATACTTAATACTGTAATTCCTAATCATCTTATTAATTATGTATAAAATGTTTTAATACTTGGTAAAATGGATCTTATTTATTGTTAAAATATAACTTTTTTGGTCCTCAATGAAAAAACTATTTTCCATCGCCTTTGTATTCTTCCATTCTAATTACTAAGACCCTTTTTATGCTCGCTAAGTGTTTATCAGCTGTGAATTGTATCATTTAAAGCAGTGGAGTTTAACTAAATTCATTATTATTAAGAAATTTGTCAAGTCCGAATCTTAAATTTTCTTTTGAATCTCTAATCTTATAAAAATAATTTAAAATAAATATTCAATTCATATTGGGCCTCTTCTTTATTGAAAAGTTCTACACAACTTCTTTAACTCAAGCATCTGATTTACATCTTTTATTTATTAAAATCACACAAACTATACTGCCTTAAAAAGTGTGGATGTTTGTAACAAATATGAACTGTTGCTTTGATACACAATTTTGGTATCATCATTAGTTTAAAAAATTACTCAATTTGTTCTCGAAAGTTCCATAAATATGTCATAGTGCAGGTCATTGCAGAAATTCAGAACTCGTGTGTAAATCTTAAAATTCTAGGTTTTAGCACATATATGTATAATTTTTAACACCTAAAGGTTAATTTTGATCAACTATAAACACAAACATCTCTAAAATTTTGATCTCAAGTTCTTTTTTTGTTTACTTTGTTTTCTATTTTGACTTAAAATTCCACGTTCATTACTGCCAGTTTTTTCTATTGAAATAAGAGCTGACCAAATTAATGGTGTGTGTAACCATTTACAGGGTGAAGAGTGGAAACCCTGGATACATAGTAACATTCAACCCCAGTGCCAATAATGTTACTGTAGATCTCACTACACTAGACAACGTTTCGGGAGAGCTCACTGTACATCTTCACAGCACAGGATTCGAACCAAAGAGGTGAGTTACAATTTCTATAACTTTACAAGTTAAACTAATAGGTGTAAATAAGTAAAGAAATATAAAAGCTCATATGAGTAATGATGACAAAATTATGGCTGTGCTAATGCTGTTGATTGTTTACATCAATCATTTTGAACCGTACTTTTGTAAGAATAGTATGCTTCAAGTACTAAACACTGGGGTTTGCTAAAAGATAGCTTTGTAGGGAAGAAAACCTACATGGCGTCAGCCTGCAATCAGCCTATACCAAATAAGTGGCTGCTATCTGCTGACAAAGATAGTACCAACTTTTGCGGATAGATGGTGGGATGAACACAATGACCTCTTTGGCTGTTAATCTCAGTTTCCTAGACTGAAGCTGCTACTTTTACATTCAAGTAGCTCCTCATTTGTCTTCATGAGACTGAGTTGACCTCAATCTAGACCCACTTAAAAAAAAAAAAATCTGGAAGCGGCAGGGATTGAAACCAAGACTTCTAAAATATAGGCAATAGGTAAAGTCAATTATATAAAAATGTATAGTTTGGAAAACATTTTATTTTAGCTTGTTGTAACAATATACATTAAAATTTGGCAAATCTGTTTACTATTAGTGTGTCAAGGGAAAGACAAGCAAGCAGGCACTCTGTGGTGCGTATCCTTTATTACTCTTTGTGGGGAAGTGGCAAAAAAATAACATGACAGGTGATTTTAAAACTAAAGGTTTTACATATAGTTAAATTTTAACAAAAAACCTTTTTTTCCTGATTTATATCAGTACAGTCCAGGCACTATATAGTCGAGTAGTTTACCAATGTATTAAAATGAAGTACAGACGATGGTAAACAATATTTTTTTGTTCAAGTAGATATCTTTTAGAGAAGCAGAGAGATTAAAAAATAACACAAACCCTTGCAACTACAGTTTTCAGAGCATCTTCCCCACTCCAATCACCCCCCAACTTCGCCAAGAAAATTAATGGTGATAAATAAAAATATTCTAAATTTGGTTTTGGTTCTTCAACATGTGTAGGAATCATATTTATTTCATTATTTTTTTTAATGGTGCTGCAACCACTTATGCCAGGATCACGATCAACTTAACGTTAACTTACCGTAACTTAACGTAAAGGATCTCCTCGTATGTTTAAATGGAAGCGATCACTATGCAGTTAACTTAACGTAAGAGATGTCCTTGGAGGTCTTTTAGTTCAAGTGAACATTACTTGAAGGGTATCACGTGATCTAGCCTGCCAATCATAATGCGAGCGACGTCAATAGGACTATTTAGTAATTCATTTGTTGGTTTCAAGACTAAGATATATTTTTTAGGTTTAGTTCTAGTGATCAGACATTGAAACAAAATAATTAAAGCTAAATTTATCAAAAAATTATTATGTAATAGAGCTTTAAAACCATTGTTGACTGGAAAATGTATTCAATATTGTCGTCCATTTTAAATTATACTTGATTGAAGTTGTTTACTTGTATTGCCATGACAAAGTAATGGAAATAAAAATAGCTAAGAAGATTACTAAATAATTAATTGAATGATTCTTTTTACTATCTTTACCTGGTCCATTTCTAAAATAATAATAATATATGTTAGTTAGATTCAAAATTTAATATCAAGAATATATTATTATATTAAATGTTTTCAAACTGATGATATTTAAAACTCGTATTAATTAATACGTTTAGCTACAAAACTAGCACTAATTTAGTTAGTTATGTTGGTTAACTTGTTTAAAATCAATATTGATATTATTTATTGCAATACATATCTTATCAAATTTACCACATTTATATTAAAAAAGCATTTACTGTTTCATATTGTTTGCTGAAATATTATTTTAGTCATATTATTTTTAATTTTAAAGCATCAGCATCAACTTTTATAGGCATTAAAAATTGGATCTAATAAATTTCTCAATAAAATTAATGTCTAATGAGAGCCTGTATAATGCGCATAGAGGAATGGAAATGGAACAGAAGACGTGATAATGCACTATTACACTAAGAAATAATAAATGAAAAATGAAACGCTTTAAATTTTTAATTGTTTATGATTCTTACGTTTTCTTATAGAGTAAATCAAGTTACTGAAGCATATTTTTGGGGAAATATTTGCTTATTAAAATGTCAATTTTATTAACTTTTTATCAAGACAGTTTATAAACATACTACAATAATGCAAAATAATAGTGAAGGAAGACAACCTGAAGGGATAGTTAGGTTAGTCCTAGAGATAAACACACACACTTCTCTTTTTTCTGTCTACAATTTTACACTTCATACTTCTTCAAACTTCCACAGTTGCACATTGTTTTGAATTTTTGGAAATTTGTATTTTATATATTAAGGTAAAATAATGAAAAAGTATAATTCCCGAATATTCAAACTAGTCTGCAGCTGTGGAAGTTTTGAAGAAGTGGAAAGTGTAAAAGTTTAAGAAGAGATGAAGAGAGAAAGAAGTGTGTGTTGGCTTCCTTCACTATCACTTACTTTACATCTCTGTACAGTGTTTTTACACTGTCTTGTTATACAATTCCAAGCCATCCTGCAATTATTCATTTTACTAACTTTTTTAATAATCACTAGTGTAATTTTAATGTCCTAAAGAAATGAGTGTTTAAACCATTTTACATATTTTTTATTTGATTTTTATTCGAGTGCTATTATTCTTAGAATGTGGAGAATGCCAGGCCTCCACCCACCGTGGTTCGGATTCCACGTTAAACTGTAGGTCCTCCATTTCATCTCACAATCACCCTACCATTACACATTAGCGTAAGTGCGTATAACCCGAACGGGTAGTAAGACGCGGTGAAAATAATAATAATATTCTTAAATTGTGTTTTATAAGTGAATAATATTCTTAAATTGTGTTTTATAAGTGAATAATATTCTTAAATTGTGTTTTATAAGTGTTTGCTGTTAGAAAAAAATGTATGCTTTATACCTGCATATATGTTTTTTACTTTAACGTGTGCCTATTTATAAAGTTCTCTGTTGGATTTAAATGGCCACTAATTATTTTGTTTCAGGAGCAAGGTATCATCCAATGGAGTGTCCCTATCACCTCTAGGGGCCCTGGTTCTAACCTATGTCCCCAATAAAGAATAGATGTTGCCAGTTATTCAAGATTACAGCCCCCACACCGCAAATCAAAGTACAATAATATATATGTATTTTGTTCAATCTACCTTCCTTTTTTTAGATACCTCACACTATGTTTTATCGTTTTATTATTTTAAATAGAATACTATCTTGCACATTTTTTCATGTTGATAGGAAATATGATTTTTATATATATACACCTTCTAGTTTTGATGTGTGCTTTATTTGATGACACATGTACATTCCTAAATTACTGATTAAATGAAATAGGAGTGTGTGAGTCTCAACATTTTAAACCGTTTTTAATATCAACATCCTTACTAATCCCATTCAAAGTTTTAATTTTGAGTTATTAGAAAATTAATTATTCATGATAAAAAAAAAACTCATTTTCACTGCTTTAATTCCCACTTTGATAGTTACATAATATGTAAATTTAGTAGTTTTGGCAAATATGTGTAAAAAATAAAATAAAATTTACTCTTTTAAACACATACAAGCAACAGATATTTTAAAAGTCTAGGAATTAATTTCGTATTACTAATATCAGTATCAATATACTAAAAAAAATATTCGAAGATTATCAGAAAATTTGTTGAATATCCTATCTCCATATTTTAACATTTACATACTTTTTATTTTTTAATATATCTATTTGATCACGTGAATAGATAAAACTAAACAATTATTTGTTCAACCAAATGAGTCATCTAAACTATCAACTGAAATTAGAAAACTTGTTAAAATGTATCAATGAATCTATCATTTTAGTAAACATGATAACTTTGAACTTTTTGCAAGAATGAATCGTTCTTCCCATTTCTATTCTACTAAAAGATATTGGTATTCAAAATGGCGCTATTCACACATCCCTATTAGTACCATTTTTACAATGCCCGTCGAAAGACCTGGTTAATTAATAACTGTACTCAATTAAATGCTATCTGCAGATGTAGCTACATCTTTTAAACAAAAAAGTTTGTATGTTCATATATATTCTTTATTTGGTTGTCTATATGATTTGGTATAACAGGGAAATACACCACCCAAGACTACAATATATCACCTTTTTTTGTCCACCACAATAACCAATGATAAAGGTGTTAATGAATTAAGAGCGTGCATCATAACCCAATCAACTCTGTGATGCACTCGGCTGGAAATAAGAAACTTACACAAACACTATTGCACATGGATTATATCTGATTAAACAATAATGGAGATAAAGAGTTAAATAGGTTCTTGATGCTAAACATTGTTGAAATATCAAATATTTGGATAAAACCTGCATTATTAAAAGCTGTTTTCGACCATTTTAGAATGGCTTCACAATTAAGCATTGTGCTCAAATCTTCATTAGGTCATAACACATACACACTGTAGTTATTAACAAAAAAACTTTGTCGCTTTGTCCCCCGTTGTCACTGTGAAACATTTCAAGTAATCATTCAAATACGAATGTAGTGCACATATTTCTAACATATTGTAGGGTTTTTATTTTCCATTTCACTCCCATACCTCTCCTGCGCGCACACACAAACACACATGCACAGATACAAAACACAGCTTAGTTGGGCCTGTTATGATGAACACTCTTAACTCACAATTTTTTTGTGTTAAATGATTAGTTTTACCCATTTTATGTAATGAAGGCTAGCTTCAAAAAATCGGTACCTTTCCAGGTGATAAGCTGGGCATTGTAAATTCAGGCCTGGAAGTTATCAGACACTTTGATGTGTGTTTTAATGTTAATATTAAGAGTTTTTTAAGTTGTTTAAATTGTGTATAATGAGCACAAACAATGGTAATTATTACCTTATAGATTTGTTTGAAACACATTAATATCTTTATTGTGCATGTCGATTCTTGTAAACATAGGATAGCGAGTAATCCTTGTAAGCCTTGGAAATACAAAGTGGTGTTGTTTTTTGGTAAATCCTTTTTATTAATAAGTAAATAATAGTGGTATGCTAATGGCAACATTGCTATTATTTTCTCATAACACAATAATTATGGTGACTAGCAAAGCTCATTTACAGGACTTCAACAAGTTCACAAATTAAAACATAAATAACTGTTTTTGTGCCTAAAGTGCAAATCATTACTTCTTTGTCCTATTGCAGCAATTTAAAATTTGTCCTGTGTTCTTTTCATTGTCAAAACCTTATTGTGTTCTGTCATTGTTTTTCCATTAATTTTATACTAAAATTTAACAACATGTGTGTGGACTTTTATTTTAAGTTATTTATTTCCTAAATGTGTATAATTAGGAAGATTGGGATTCCTGGTCCTAAACTTGCATATCCATTGAATTCACCAGATAAATGTATATTTAACATTTTAATACGCTTTCATACAACACCATAGACTACTTTGAAGGCTTATAATATAATCTACTGACAGAAGGTAATCCTTAAGTAATAAAAAAAAGTAGAGCATTTAACTTGTGGTTTTTATTTATACCAATCAACACATGTATTCCTTCCATTGGTTCTTCCTTCAATAGTAGCTGTATAGCATTAAAATTTGAATTTGGTCATGTAATTTCACAAACAAATTGTGAGTTTTTTTAACATCTGAATATATTCTTGTTTTATATGATCTACTTAAAGCATCTTCGAAGATTTTTTAAAATATTCTGGAACTAGATATATAATCAGCAACACATGTTTTTAGAATAAAAATAACTATCACTACTATCACACTATTCAATTTTACAATTCCATTGGACCAAGTAGATTTTCATAACTGCAGACTTTCCTAAATTTTCCGAAAAAGGGAGTAAATGTAGCCATACCTACAATTTTATAACCTCTTAATATTTTTATTATAATTTTTATAAACCAAATGAAAAGCATTAATATTAAAACTTGATTTGATGCCATATTACTAGGGATCTTAGTTTGTGGCAAATAAAATGATTGTTTGTATAAGTGGTATAGTATTAATAAATTACATATATACTTCAGGTTTAAAAAAATCATTGCTTTCTTAATACTTGGCCTTTGTTTTTATTATTATTTTGTATTTGGTCACAATATGGCCATTATAATATCCTATTCATGCACACACATTGCCATTATTTTGGTTAAGGGAAATACTCTTATTAGGCTGAGGGAACTTTGTGTTATAGGAATGTTATTGTTAACTCGCATTTAAATCAACAAAAATTGACCATAATATGAAATTAGAAGATAAAGGTTATCACTTTAGTTTTATTTTGTGTGTGTATTATGAATTTATAAATTTCTACATTGTACCCACCACACTTACATTACTGATTGTCAAAATAGATAAGGACTAAAATTTTGTTGATTCGTACTATTTTTTTTTATCATGAACAAATTCAACATTTAATTTAAATTTGCATATGAGCCTTAAGGCCAGTTTCCCAGTTAAATTGAGTATGCCTTAAGTGTGGTGCCATAGTAAATATAAGACAACACCTATCTAGACCAAATTGAATGAAACTGGCCCATTTCATATTCTGGTCTAAGTAGGTGTCATGGTAAATACCTATGGTGCCACATTTGAGGCTTACTATGTTTCACTATGAAACTGGCCCTTATTATGTGTCTATAGTCTTATATAAAGTGTTAAAAATTAAATACCATAATACTGACTGCCCTTCTTTTACCCTGAAGGCTAACAAATTCAATTTGTATGGTTCTACTATGGTATAGCTTTTAAAATCAGGCCATAATGTAGTCTGTCAAGGTAAGACTGCTAACTTTCAGGGTAAACTGGGTGTACATTAAAGCCAGTATGAAAGAATGAAACTGAGTGGGTCTAAACACTACAACTTCCATGTGTGCTTAGAGCCGTTGGAGTCCCGACTGATGGTACTGTAAATTAGTAGGGGCTACCAATGAACGAGTTACATGTCCCAATGCGCTGATCGAGTGTAGATGGAAAATTAGCTAAGCGACATAATAAAGGAGATTGAACTAGCCATTATAAGCATATTACCAGAAAATACCTCCTGGAGGTGGCCATTTGTGTTTGAGTGAACCGCCACCCCGAAAGAGGCCTCATGTCAGGACTGGTGAACGCTAACTTTTGACCATGGACAAACCTAAATGGAATTGATAATGTCACTTGACTAGATTCATTCCACCAAGGATCTTAAGAAAGTAACCCACAGATGTTAACCCTCACAAATCAGCACAGCTTCCGGCCCTGACAGCGTCTATTATGAAATGTTGGGCCATATGTCCCCTGCTGGACAGGTAGTCCTTTTGGACTTCTACAATAGTGTTTGGGAATATGGTCAGTTCCCATTACTATTGAGGAAGGCAACCGTTATTCCTATACATTAAAGTGCCAATGATAAATTAAGAGCTAACTAGCTACAGACTCATAACCTAAACTAGTTGTGTATGCAACATATTAGAAAAAAATTAATGATTTATATGTTATTTAGACTCCCTCGAACTGATATCTAATATTCACTGTGGTTTGGTTTCATAACTTATCTACGGCGAATCATTTGGTTCAACTTGAGACACCATAAAACGGCACCATTTGGCTGTCTTCTTTGATTGGGGAAGTCTTGTGACACTTGTATTATTCATTTTTATAATTACTATTAGCAACATTCTCCCCCATCCCCCCCCCCTCCCCACACATCCCCCCAACAAAGTACTAACATTGTTCCCGTACATCATCAATCAAACCTACTGGTGCCTGGGTCAACTCTGGCTGTAGTCAGATCCGGAGGTCCACTGCGGTGTCTCAGGTAAATCGAGTGTTGACAGCTTTTCTAAATTTTAAAAGTACAGTCCAGGCTAAATGTGTTTTCTTCCAATAGTTATTTTAAAACCTGGAGATCCAAAGATATTTTTATACTATTTTAGTCTCCTCAAATTTTTTTTTATCAATACAATAAGCATTAAAAATACTCGAGAGAAAGCTATTTTCCTTGCTGCGATGCTCATAAAATAAATTTATAGACAAGCCAAGATATAGAGTTTCTTGCATTGTGCCTATTTATTAAACTGTCTTTGAAACATCAAACATTTTTTATACATATTTATTTTAGAGAGAGAGAGGCAAAGGTGTGTTAATATCAAAGCATTGCACATTTGAAACTTTAAAATTTAATTTTTTATAGTATCTAAGGTGTTGGATGTTCTGAAAAAAGTACGGGTGTTAGACTTATCCAGTTGATGTTTCACAAATACAATGTTCATGCCAACTTAACAGGAAAATTTATTGTTAGAATGTCACCCAGACCAGCCTCCATGATGTCGCCAGGCTGCACAGGTTGGATACCAGGAGGTGAACCTGTAAACATTTCAACATTTGTGAACCTGGTAATAAATATATTTTATACTTGAATTAATTTCTTAAATTCCACCCAATCGGTGTTTATCATGTTTTTTTAAATGAAAATTTTCATTAAGAAGATATGGCCCAAAAAAATTAAAATCAAAGACACTCGAAAGTGTGTTCTCTGGGTATGTTAGTCCTGCGCCGCATACCCAAAATGATATGGACTAGTTTTTTGTTTAATTCAATGCTGACTGTGTGAACTGTGTAAACACTAATATTTAGATTGTTAATAAATATACATGTAATGGATTATTAATTTTAAAACTAATATTGGTTCATATTCCACGAATACTGTCCTTTAAGTAATTCTTCTTCCAAAAGGTTCTACTTAGCACGATAGGAAACCCAGGGCTTGCTACTTGAAAAACGCAGGGCAATCTAGGGAGGCTCTAATGACCTTGCCCCCGGGTTTGATTCCCGGCGCGTCCAGATTATCTGAGTAGCAATGGGTCTGGAACGGGTTAGATTCAGCCTAGGGTTGATAAATAAGGAGCTACTAGAATAAAGTAGTAGTGGCTCCAGTATAGTGAGCAGAGCTTAATGGCTGGAGTCAACGTTGTGCTGACCACATTACACCCTCTATACTCAAGAGTTGGCACTAATTCGCCAAACAGTTTGATAGCCACTCGGTAGGTATAGCCTGAATGCTGGCCGACACCATGGACTATGGAGTTACTTTTATTATATTTTGAGTGGATGGTAATCATCATTATGGATAAATAAAAGAAGAGAGAATAATGGAGGGTGGGGAGGAGGGGGCTCAAAATTTCCTAAGATAAAACACGGTTAAGGGGAAATAAATGTTCGAGAACCACTGTTCTATAGGGACACATCTTCAAATATATCCCTTGAAATTCCTTGATTTTCTTGGACAACGATGGTTGAGGGTCCTCGGCCCTTAAATCTCCCCTGCATCTTTTAGAGTACGGCATACTTATTATTTTTCTCAGAATATGCCACAGCTTGAAGGGGGACTTTTTAATTTAAGATTAGAATGGCTATACATATATTCAACATAGATTAATTGAATGTTCAATCTGCATTTCTAAAATCTAAAGTTGAGAGTTGTCATTGCCAAATTGACATAAAATAAAAAATTTCAAAACTAAGCAATAGTTATTTTGAGAAAATTAAAAGTAATATTCCAAACACCAAGGCCTGTGTCCAAGCGTTCGCAAAAGGACACGGCGCCCCCGTTTCTCCTGGAAAAGTAAACCGCTTCTGAAACAGGAAGTTCAGGATGGACTGGATGGGCGTAGATCTAAAAATGTCCCAAACCAATTTATGTATTTTAAGAGATGGTTTTATGGATTGCATGGATGAATACATTTAATATCAATGAATCATGTTGCTACTACAATGGAATTGTGAGGGTTTCTGTGCTCGTGTGGGGTAAATTAAATTACTCATTTCTTCCCTGTAATCTTCGATATTATATTTACAGAAGACACTTCTGACACTGATAACTAATGCGAAGGACCTGGGGTTGTTCCACGAGTAGGACTTGGGGAAGGGCCTCAAGGTGGACTCCTCAGGAGTGCAAGTGTCGGAGAGGACCTTTGGTAAAGGGTCCCCTACCGCACCGTTAATGTCTCTGTTGAGACTAGTGGCACAGATCAAGAAGACGTATTTGAAAGATTAACTGCACAATGGCAGTTGGTACAGTATATGTTATGATTAACTATTTGGTTAATAATGTCTGAAATACCAAAGCCTGACTGGAAACAGATTCTTTGCGTGGTGCCTGCTCATAAAATATCTTCTTTTCAAATTGAATCTCCAATTCTTTTTTTCTTTGCCTCCCATTTCGGACAGGCCCGAAACCAGGCGGAGTACGAACCCTTGCAGTTGATGCAGAATTTAGTAGACTCGACACATGTATCGTGAGCCTCCTGGCCACAATCTGCACAGCTCGGCTTATCATGCATTGCAGCTTCGTATGCCCGAATTCCTGGCACTGAAAATAACGTCGAGGATTGGGGACATACGGCCGGATGCTGAACAGTGACTAAAGTGAGGATAGAGATATCAATCTTTTTCTCTTGTTAGTTAGTTTTTTTAATGCGTTAATTTTAGGTAACATACTGATGGAAAAGATCCTCACAGATTTTCTCAGTCCTCATGCAGTCGAGGTAATAACACGTGACCACTCCCTCACAAACATTGAGGGGCCTGTGCTATTCTTCCTTCACCTGTAAATGAGTCGAGATGTTCAACAGTTTTTTTGATATTGTCATTACATTGGACGACTGAATGACTGATGGTTTGTATCGTAATAGTGCCATAGCACGATTTTCTTATAGATACATCTGATTTTGCTGCTCCATTTATCATTCTTTCGAGGATCAATAAGCTGACATGTTTAAGGTTCTCACCCTACTCTAGTCGAGACATTACCAGGAATAGGGGCTGGGTCCCTCCATTTCCTGGGTTTCATTCACACAAGGGCTGGACTGTTTTACCTGTTTCCGCCTCTTATCAACATTACGTCCCTGTGAGGGGTCGGGCAGTGAGATGCCAGTATGTTTTGGCAGAATGGTGCCAGCGGACAGTAAGATGTCAGTCTTGACAATAATTTGGCCATACTATTTGGAGACAGACTGCACAGTACTCGGATTTTAGACACAGGGTGATTAAAGTTGGTTCCGTCACATGAGGCCCTGTTAACCCTCTTGACGGGAAGCCGCATACGACGCTAGACATGACAACCTTCGCATGGGGCATCGCCAGGGGAGAGATTATTGCAGCAAGTAGGTGCAGAAAAGTACCAACTTTACGTCCAGAATCCTTATAAACGTAATCAATCTTTTCTTACAGTAGGGTAACTGGTTATTGTCATACTCAATTCCCTTCTACTTACATGTTGCTAAGGTCGTCAACGGACAGGCCTAAAAGATCCTGCACATGACTTAACAGCAGGTAAAAGGAAGGAGAAAGAACGAAACAAAGAGCTAAGAAAGGAAGAAGAAAAGGGAGTGATAACGAAGATATAAGAAATCTTTGTCCTGCACGAGGTACCTCATGTCCAGAAGTTTCCCCTTTAATTCGCCTTTTGCGACAATCAGGGGATACTGCTAGACTATTCTAAGCCTCATCCCACAGGGGAAGTTCTGATAAAATCAGTCGGTTCAGCAGGTGCATATTAAATACCAGTTATAGTAGCTTTAATAACAGTAAAGTACCTGAACATTAGGATAGTAGCTACAGCATTATTCATAAATAGATATTTTCTTATATTGTACCTTTATTTTGATATTGTTTTGACAATAATTAAGGCAGTTAAAAAAATGTTCTCAGTTTTGAGATGGAGGTGAGGTTGAATTGAACCTTCCCCTAGCATAGGCCTAACATACACTGTACCTATTTAATACAACTTTTATTATTTCTGTATTTTTTTCCAGTTGGAAATTTAGGGGTTCTTTTAATGAGTGTAGTGGTAAATCTTTTAATTCAACAAGTTCTCAGTGATATATATATATTTGCGCTTTACTTCATATAATTTAAGTTGTTATTAATATTATTTTCTGTCTTGAAGATGGGGGTAAATTCCTTGCTTGTTGTTAAATATAAGGGAGGACCCAAAAGAAACAAAACTTTTGCTCTGAAAACTTAATTTATTAAGTTTTTTACCAAAATCTTTCAGTCTCCTTTAAAGTACTCTCCACTAGACGTGATGCACTTGTCCAGTCTTTTTTCCCACTATTTGAAGCCCCTCTGGAACTCTTCAACTTTGATATCGTCCAGTGCCCTCTACGAAACTGTTTTTACAACCTCCACATCATCAAAACGCTTCTCTTTCAGATTTTTTTTCCATTCTTGGGAACAGAAAAAAGTCGCACAGGGCTAGGTCTGGCGAATACTGAGGGTGGGGAACGATAGCCTACTTCTGAGAGCCCAAATAGCGGTCACAGGCAAGGCCATATGTGCGGGGGCGTTGTCAAAGTGAAGGAATTAATCACCGGATCGCCAGAGTTCCAGGTGTTTCCTTCGCACATCCTCCCTCAAACGTCTTAAAACTTCCAAATAAAAGTGTTGATTAACAGTCTGACCAAAGGGGACAAATTCCCGGTGCACAATTCCACGAACATTGAAAAAAAAAAGATCATTGTCTTAACATTCGACCTCACTTGTCTTGAGTTTTTTGGTCGGGGAGAGTTGGGGGTCTTCCACTGGCTAGACCCTTGCTTGGTTTCGGGGTCATATCCGTAACACCAACTCTCATCACCTTTAATGGCCTTGGTCAAAAAGCTTGGGTCACTTTCAATCTGAGTTTTCAAGTTCTGGCTCAAATTCAGACGAATGATTTTTTGACCCTGTGTGAGCAGGCGAGGAACAAACTTAGCGGCAACATGTCTCATTTGCAAATCCTCAGTCAAAATCTGCTGGTACTAGTTCCAACTCACTCCTGTCTGTTCTGAAATCTCGTCAATCGTGAAATGACGATCCTCGTAGATTTTTTGGCGGAATTTTTCAATGTTTTTGTCGTTTCGAGATGATAAGGGACGCCCAGAAAGAGTATGATCTTCAACACTCATCTGGCCACGCTTAAAGAGCCCAAACCATTAAAAAAAACTTGTGTCCGGCTCATACCATCCTTCTTGAAAGCCTGTTGAAGCATTTGGTAAGCTTCCGTTCCCGATTTTTCAAGCAGGAAGCAAAATTTCAAACACACTCTTTGTTCCTTTAAATCTGCCATAAAGATTTCGCAAGCAGCAAACGAGAAAAGTTGAGAAAAACACCACTATAATCAAACGTAACCTTCTACGCAGACGCCTCTTGGGCAACTGATTTGGGAGAACTCTCTACTATGCCTAGGAATGGTCACGCGCTTTCAATCCGGTTTCTTTTGGGCCCTTCCTCGTAATGTATGAATGACACATGCTAGTGAATGGGGTGATATAGGAATGGTGTGATATAATGCAAGGTGTGTACTTGTGTGCATATGTTAGACCTACATGTTAGTTCAAGGGTTGTACCTGTCAGTATGAGGTCTCCTGGCTCCAAAGTTATGTATCGGGTGATGCTAGCTATCAATTCTGGTATCGTGAAGGCAAGGTCCGAGGTATTGGCATCCTGAATTTTGCGGCCATTGACCTTTAGCCAGATATTTACGTCACTTGGATCCTTCAGTTCCTCAACGCTGACAAACCTGCTCACAGGACATGCCGTGTCGAAACCCTTACCAAATGTCCAGGGCAAACCCTTCTTCTGACTGTCAGCCTAGAACAGAGACATGTGTCTGATCTCATGAAAAAATTTCTTTTAGTTTTTAATTATATCTTTTACTCAGATCTCTCAGATCTCAAATGATGTATTGTTGCTAAAGGATGTCGTAAAAGTTAAGTAATTGTACTTAGCCATTTAGATTAGGAGCCACCTACTACTAAAAATGATTACCTTGAAAAGGTTTCTATATCTATACATACATCATGTCATTATCTAAAATACCACCAAACATAACTCCGGAACACAGCTTAGGTATGAACAATGCCACGGTGTGAGGAATGAAGCATTTATAACACACTAACTTTAAGTGCTGCTGGGATCACTATCCTCTTATCCCCATTTATAGCTGTCGCAGCCACTGCGATAGGGTGCATATTTGGGTTCTGTTAGTAAGTGTCAGCCATGTAATTTTTAATGAATTATTTTCAAGAGCACCTTTTTTTATTAGGTCTGCTCCGCCATGAGTAAAGCTTGGCAATAACCTTGTAATAAAAATATTTCAGGCCATTCTCTACTCATAGAGGGCAGTGATAAATAGCTTAAGCAATCAACATTCCCATTCGTCTTGTCAGGCGGTCTAGGACAATTGGGCGCCGACAACCGGGCGGGGCCAACTGGGCGCTAGGACAACTGGACGTTGAAAAAACACTTTATTATTATAATTAACCTTTTTCTAGTATAATACAATGAACTTTTTTTAGAATATAAAAAGTGCGCCATTTTTTTCATATGTTCTTCAATTAAAATTAAAAAGTGATGGGTAAAAACAAAACATGAACTTTTGTTTTGACTAATCTTTTTTTTTCAGCGCAACATCATATATTTTTTCAATTAAGTAAATATTCATTTTTGGAGCTGTTTAAAAAAATCTTAGTAGAGGGAACTTGATTAATTCATATTTATAAAGTTAACCTAATCCAACCTAACCTAGCTATTGCAATGCATTTATACATGACAAAGAACATTTAAATAAAATATGTTGCGCATAATCAAAGAGTGCATCTTTTGCTTTTACTCGTCACTTTTTAATTAAAAAGAAAAAAAGGTGCTTTGAATTAGGCAAAAAAAAAGCGAAAAAAAAATTAAATAAAAAAGTGGTGTTACTTTTGGCGCCCAACTGTCCGAATCCGCTTGTCAGGACGATGCTGTAGTTCAAAAGAGAATGTCCCCAAGGTAAGTGACCATATCAACATCATTGACGACAAAACCAATGAAATTAGCTATTTGGGTCGATTTTTTTTTTATTAAAGTGGCAAATAATTGCAAACAGATTAAAATGTATGCCATACACATTATACATACTGATGCTATTTTGTTAATGCACACATGATGACTAATACTTCCTGGTTTATCAGAGCTCAGTTCCTTTATGCTGGGCATATGAGGCGGAAGGCAAAATTCAACTAGTACTTGATTGCTGTCTTCGTTTTTGTGTGCTAGTACTGCTACAAATCTGTATAGTGATGCATTATAATAACAATGGTCAGCTGGGGTCATAGTGAGCTAAGATCTTGTCATTCTTCAGTAGATTATTAACTGCTTTGAGAGTGTCCTCGTGTCATGTTTGTATAACAGCAAATAGAGTAACTCTAGGACTGTGGCTTTATTTAGCATGAAAGGTTTGTGGAAACTAACAAGTCCTATTAATGTTTGGAATTCTCTATTGGTTTAAGAAGAAGAGACTCTACGAATTGCCTTAAACTTCCATTGCTAATGCTGTGACATCTACTCGAAACCCATAAAACTTCACTGATCGGGGGAGAGGGGGCACTGATATCACATTTTTTAATTATTCTTTTATTTCAACCCTACATTACAAAGGTACCACAGTACTTAATATGGTAGGGTGGGGATATTTGGGTCATTTCTACATTAATTTAAGTTTTCACCTTTAATATTGTTGTGAAAAAATTTTTAAAACAGGTATTTATATTTTTATTAATGTCTTATGAACAATACTTAGTAATAGTTCAATTGAAAAAAAATATAGCTAAAGATAAAATGATTTTAAAAATTCATTGTAAAGTGGAAATAACATTTCAGTAAAAACGTGGGGCTATTTTGATCAGGGATGGTGTTATTTGGATCACTCATTTATTTTGATATTTTCCCATCAGTATTGGTATTTTAAAATATTTTTATTAAATGGGTATACCTACTTACTTCTACAGTAGCCCCATGGCTTCTTTGGTGCTGACTGACAGCTCACATCTGACTTCTGACAGTCATCATTTTAGGTATATACCTAGATTTTGACTGTCAAAAGTGACAGCTGCTAAACACATGTTTTTGCAGATCATCTGGTTCGGCGTAGGGATACATAATTTGGTCTGGTAACTTTTTAAAGCTGTCAGTCAGCACCAAAGAAGCCATGGGGCTACTGTAGATGCAAACAAAATATTTATATGCCTTTTCCACACTTAAACTGTTTTATTTTTCCAAAGTCCCTGACATGCTTCATGAAACTACGATTTGCGGATTTGACACTAAATCCAGTCTCCTTTTCCAATTGACTTTTTGTCAAGAAAAGTTAATTTACAAAAACCTCATGGTACATGTTCTTCTTCTTCTGACTTATGACCGACGTCATAGTTTTGATCTGAATGTCTGTGTGTGGCCATTTCAGCTAAAAATGCGTATTTTAGGCTTTTTAGTGAGACTGTAATTCATGGTTGTACCAGTATTAGTACAGGGCTGTCCAATCTACAACTTACTAATATATCACATCCAAAATATTATAAACGAAACAAAAATACCTTTCCAAATAAATTAGAGTTATTCATCAAGATTTGAGTGCCAGTGAGAAACAATGTGTGATAGTTATTTTATTTTGATTTAAAATTTAATTCAAAAGTTTTTATTTTTAAATCCAACAACGCTAATAATAGAACAGCATATAAGCTCGCTTTACAAAATGTCAAAAAGCGAAAAATAATTAATTTTATATTCTAAAAATATATAAAAACGCAAACAAAATAATGATTCAAATAGCCCCTTAAAAAGCGATTCAAATATACCCGTAAGCAAACTTTTTTTTTTCAATATAAAATAACTAGTGTTTCTCGATAAGTTTACCATAATATTTTCCCCACAAACCAGGACATTTTTATTGTTTTACTCAAAGAGAAGAATCAGGGGTGTCTGAACTCTACTTGTGTAGGGGAGAGAGGGTAGTTAGAAAAATAAGGAGTTTTGCCCTGCAACCCAAAGGTAAGTCCAAGTATCCTTTCTAGGAAAATTTCTAAAAAAAAAAAACTCCTAGAAGTTATTCAGTGGAGTCTTTTATTTGACAATTTTAAAAATCTAGATGATTTTAGAAGAATTTCGGGGTGGTTATTGTCTGGAATATCTTTTTTTGGATTATTTTCTTCTAAAAGTTATTTAAAGTAATCTTTCCCCAGATTTTTTTCAAAGGATGTTCTTGAAGCTATTTGGAATTATATTTGCCAGATGATTTTTTGAAAAAAAATTTCACGTAGAAGCCATTTGGTATGGTCCTAGTCTGGAAATCATTTGAAAATTGGATACCTAAAGAAGCTATTTAGAGTGGTCCTTTGCTGGCAAATTTTTGAAAATTAATTTGAAGTCTTAGGGATGAGGGGGAAACGGCCCTATCTGGCCCCCCTTTCTGGATCTACAACTGCATCTTATGGAGAAAAGTTTTATCTTTGTTTTCTCTCTGATAACTGTTGCCAACTTCCCCAGCTTTCTTTTAATAAAGTGGTATGGGAGTACTTAGAATTCCTCCAATAGTTAACAACAAGGCACGAAGGTGACAAGTAAACGAAAACCAAACATTTTCCCATCTTACTCTGTGTACAGCCTTTTCTAGAAACATTGACTTTTGCTACAAACTTTATTTTTATTTTCGGAATGAAAATTGTATTAGAGCTTAAGACCAATAAAAATAATAAAGATAATATATACAAAAAAATATGGTTTTGTTTTTAAGATGTTTATGCATGTAAAGTCCATATTACCACCAAATTAGCTTCGGTCATATCCAGAGCCAAGCAGTGCCCTCCCACGTAGTTCATAGCTTCATTTACTGTCACATTCTTACAAGATTTGCCTATGATAACACCCAGCTCCACCTCTTCATTCACAACTGCACCTGCCGGAACCTGCGCAACAATATTACACATTTTTTAAAACTATTATTTAAACTCTATTCTAAAACTAGATAGTTCCTTAAATGGTCATTGTTCAGCAAAAAAAAAAAAAGTATTTAAATATAGTTTAAAAATAATATCCTGACACATGAATTGAACCTTGATTTTTTTTGTTTAGTAGGCCAATTATTTAGTACTGAGCTATCCAGACCTATCTAAGACTTACACTCATCAATCACTCATAGCTTAAAACATCGTATGTAATGAGCGTCTCCTCTTTAGTAACTGTCAGACACATAGTTACCGGTGATTCGGGGTGTTATTTAAGTCACCGCTTGTTCAAGTTTGAACTGCATGGTGTATGGTTTGGGTTTAAAAACAATATATTTGAGAAGAGGGCAGGGGTATCATTTAATGTACCGAAGCGATTTATTCTCCAATTATTGTTAATTTTAGCGGAACTTTTAAAGTCTACATATTATGGTGGTGTACCTTTTAAATACCACACAGGGTGGTTCTTAAAATCTTGCCTATGCATTTTCAAGTTGTAAAATAAATAGGCTAAATTTTAAAAGCAACCCGATGTTGTGTGTGATAGTTGTGCACCATTAATTTAGCACCTTAAAAAAGTAAAAAAATAATTTTAAGAACGCCAGGAACAGAAAATATATAAGCCAGACAGTGATACATTAAGTTATAAAAATACCTACTAAACTTTGACGTCATAATATTAAATATTGTGGAGGTATTTTACTATCGTGAGGACACCTTTCGTCACTCCACCATTCACCCATTGATTGCTATACCTTGACATCTTGGCCTTCAACAATGTAGGAAGATGTAGGCTTCAAAAAGAAAAATGGCTCCGAAGGCTTGGGTAATTTCTTCTCTGCCAAGAGCGCTCTGAAAAGTTAAGCAAATAGTTTTTAATATATTTCAAATTGATAAATTCCAATGTAGGCAATTATCTAGGATTCAATTTCTGAGGATTAAGGGAAGGATTTAGGGTGACCGGGACACTCTCACGTGACTTACACAATACGTAATGAAGACGTTGACTTGTGATTTTTAAAACAAATAATTCAATGCCATATGATTTATGGCATCATAGTTCACTAAAATAGCCAGCTGAAAATGACACGTAATGTTTTGTCCTAAGACTAAGATGACTGATTAATTGCATATGCATAGATTACAATAATTTACATAATATTATTACAATTTATGGCTCAATAATTCAATATTAATCTTTATTTTAACTTAAAATGTCTTGAAAAGGTGCATTCACATTTGAGTAAAATCTGACTTTAGTAGACTCTTGGAGGAGTAAGAGGGGTTTGCTGCGGACCTGGCTAAATGTCATCCAAATAATTGGCAAATTAGATTTTAGGAAATATGGTGGTTGGTATGTGTTTTTTGTTTGGTTACCTAAACGCTACACTTATATAACTGTGCGAACCAAGGATATTGGGGGAGATCGTTGCATGGAGGGGGTGGGGGTGGGGGGTTGTCAGTAATTTTAAACATATTTAAGTTACATTTATGAGAGGAGATAATATTTGATTTGATTTTGGCCTTGAATAAATCAAATATTATCGTACCGCTTGGAAAATATTTGATCACAATAATCAGTAAAATGTACCTAATTCTAAGTTTTTGGTAAGCTTTATAATATACTACCATTGAAATACTTGGCTTAGCCCAGGAAAAGTATTTTAGAATAAAAAGGTGTAAGAAATTCAAAAGAAAAAAGGTAAAAAGTAAATCTAATTAATATTTTTAAAACACTAAGAAGTTTAAAGAGAGTAAAAAAAGTCATTATGCTAGAATAAAAAAGGTGAGGATGTGGAAAGTGCAAAAAGGATTATAAATCGATCCAATCAAAATTACTTTAGCATTATTTTCGCCACAGTTTCATGTATTCATTTTCTTAACCTTTCCACCTCATTTATACTTTTCACTCCATTTACATTTTTTACCATTTTCAACCTTTATACACATTTTTAGCCCATTCTACCAGGTTTTTTTAAAAATCTCTATGACTGTTTCTCGCTCATTTTACCATGTTGGCTATATTTGACCTTTTACCATTTTTCGCCATTTTTTACCTTGAGGTTTTTTGCCCATATAGACTTTTTCCCATTTTATTCTTATAATCCTTTAATGATTTTTACACTTTTAACCCTTTTTTGAAAAATTAATAGATTTACTTATTACTCTTTTTGCACTTTTTACTCCTTTTTATATTACGTGCCCTGCCCGGCTTAATCCAGAAAATGATTTTATTGTAAAATAAATCTAATCAATTTTTTTTAAAGGAGAGTAAAAAGAGCAATAGGATAAGAATAATGAATGAAACGGCAAACATTGTAAAAAGGACAAATAAGGGAATTAAGATAAAGGAAGAGCTAAAAATAATTCTAATAACGATTATAATGAAATAAAGCATACAAATGTTAAGAAATTTCAAATAGGTGAAAAGGTCAAAAAGACTAAAAAGGGGGAAAGGTAAATCCAATCAAAATTTTAAAATGCCAGCGCCCAGGTGCATGTGTTTGTACACAGAGGCTACCATAACCTGGATTGTACATTTGTATGAAATGTGGTACTAAATATATCTCGCGGCGTTAATATATCTTCATTTTTTTTTAGGTTTTTAATTAATTTTAAATAAATCGGATCAAAATTTTTAATTTGCTGTTCCGTACGCTGAGACTAATCATTTTTTAAATTCATACATCTGCTTGTGGTAAAAATCGTGCAATGGCTATCGCTTCTCCGCAGCCAAGATGAAGATCGTCCACTTCCATAAAGTATGTGGTATAGACCCAACCTCCAATATTTTAATGGATCCTATTTTACCAGACTCAGAAACCGAAATGTTTCTGGGTCTTTAATTTGATTTTAAATGAACGTGGATTCCAACCACCAAAGACTTGAAAGTGAAATGTGCCAAAGACCTCAATTACTTTAAAGTCGTTTGCGGTCGCTCTTGGAGTGGTGATAGGGAAAACTTGATCCGCCTCTATAGGGCCTTGGTAAGATCTAAACTAGATTATGGCACCTTTGTTTATGGCTCAGCTAGACCTTCGACATTAATTAAAGGTGCTAGATAGTGTCCACCATACTGGCATCCAACTGGCTATTGGTTATTTTCGTACCAGTCCAAAGTCAGCATCTGTGCCGATGCCGGTGAGCCCTCTCTTTCTTAGCGGTGGACCTATCTTCTAACATCTTACATGTCAAGGCTTCATTGCATGGCAAGGCATGTTATCCACCGTCCTTTTCACTATACCCCCAACACTGTCTTGTATGAAGTCAAATGGCGTAGTATTAGGCCATTCTGGATCCGGATGCTATCGATCTTCGACACGTGTGGGATAGTCCTGCCACAGGCTATTTCCAGGTCGAGTTTATCCCTGGAAGATACGCCTACCTCAATAATATCTTAAGCTTGCCACGTTTCCTAAAACGACAACACCACACATTTTATACGAGAGTACCTTTAATTAGATCCTCCCCACTCACTTGCGGGAAATTAAGCGCATTTACATGGGGGTTTCGAAATTTGTACCTTTTGGGATATGTGCTTTCTTTGCGAAAGGATCGATTTTTAAATTTGGTTTAACTGGTAATCAAGTGTTTTTACGGCGGGATCACACAGCATTTTTAAATCGTTGTGATTCGCATATCGAAATTTACAGCATTCTGTTCTCATTTGCACATATCCATGAGTGATCTTATGGCATTGTCAAGATTGTACTGCTAGAATCCCCTCGTGTAGATAAATGATACATGAGTGACTATTTTAAATGCATCTATTAAACACCATTATCACCTTCTGCTGTGTTCCTTGTCACGATCGCCCCTCAGGAAACGAACTGACGACCCAGGCAGCCAAGGAGGAAGTTCATCTCTCCCCTGAGACGACTTTGGGTGTCATGTTTTTTAAATATAAAAGATAATTTTTTAGTGCGAGATCTGACGCACCTGGTACGAGCAGTGGGTTTCGACCCATGCTTAGAACAAGCTGTGGTCCATTAAGGACGGGCTCTGTGTCGTGTTGACTGGCCTTCTTCCATACGAAAATCAAAAGTGAGGAGGTCATTGTGACAAGACTCCATGTCGAACATTCATTTTTTTACCCAAGGCTATTTATTGAGAGGGGATCCATCTGTATTATTTAAGCCTTGCTATTAGGGAGTCGAACCGAGATTTGTATCGGTTCTAGTTCCGGTTCCTGTTCTATAATCACATGTTTTAAAGGTTCCGGTAAGAGGACAATTAAGGTTCCAGTTCTTTTCGGTTCCTGATAGTGTTCCAGTTCTTTAATTTTTCTAATTACATTTATCACAGCGTTTTTCTATAAATTCGGGCTACGTCAAAGTACTAATTTCTATAAGGTATTTTAATGACTGAGGAAGGTTATATTTTTATATTTAGAAGAAGTGTATCCGGATTTGCGTGGAAGGAGAGTGGAGAACCACTTTTGAAATAATACTCTGGATCAAAAGTATTGCTAGATTAAAAATATATTATAACATACCTTAATAACAATAGTGCATCCTTCTAATTTGAATCTTGATCTGTCACCGTCAATCTCATAGTCAAAAAACTTCCGAATTGAGTTTTTTTTAATGCACCCCATCAATAATATTATTTAAGCCACTTATTAACAAACAAAAATAATCACCTCCGCACTGTACACAATTTAAAGTTTGCATTTTGCCACCTTCCATCTTCCTTTTCCAGCTATTATAGACTGTGTCCGAATAGTCAAAGACTCCCAAGTTGGACCCTTGAGCTTTAGACTTGATGGAGTCTTGATGATTTTACACTTATCGTGGTATTCATAGCGAAGACTGCATCAAATTATTCGAACGGCAACAACCATATTTAAAATGGCGGAAAACGGAAGTAAGTGCTCTAACAGACGAAATGATAATACTAAAACAATTTCTAGTCAAACACCGCAACTGACACCGTGAGAAGGCACATGGCTAGTAGCCTTCCGTATCATTGTTACCAAGACCTCGAAAATACTGCGTCGGTCTCGTCCGCGACTATTCGGACAGATCTACACTTGGTCACGTGATTGCCAATGCAGCTATCAAGGCCACGGGCCAAGGCGATGCCGCATAAGTATACTATTCGGATACAGTCTCCTCTTCCCTTCATCTCTCTCCACTTTATTCCCTTACCCTTCCATTATATCTTGGTCAGACGCTTTTAGGCCCGCTTTGATGACTTTAGTGACATACATGGCTTCCCTCGGACAGTTAATGGACACTAATTTCATTCTATATCCGTCATGGAAGTACGTCAGTTGTAATGCACTAGTATATAGAACTTGACTCTTAAAATAATCAGTTACCCTAATTTGAGAAAAGATCGGTTACATTCATGGGGGTTCGGAACGTAAAATTGGCACCTTCTTGCACCCACCTGCTGCGATGAACTTTTTTTTGGTGATGCCCCATGTGAATGTTGTCATGTCTAGCGTCATGTGGGGCTCCCCGTCGGTTGAGTTAACCGTGCCTCATGTGATAGAACCAACTTAGATCACCCTGGGTCTACAATCCGAGTATTGTGCCCTAACGGCATAGTCAAAAATGACAACTTACTGTCCGCTAGTACTTTTCTGCCAAACCCAGCTGGCAAAGTACTTCTCTGTCCCTCATGTGGCCGAAATTTAGATAAGAAAACTAAACGGAAAGGCCAGCCAGCCCTAGCTTGTAAAACGTCCAGGAAGTGGGGAGGCCGCTTCCTGGTAATGTCTCGATTCGATGACGGTGAGAACCTGAAATGTGTCTGCCTATTTATCCTCAAAAGAGTGATAAATGGAGTGGTAGAAGCAGACGTCTCTAAAATAAAACTACGCATTGGTGCAAATATGATTCAGACCATCAATAACATTCAAACGGTGGAACATAATGGCAATCACTGAAATACCGTTTAGCAACTCTGATCATTTACAGGGTAAGGTGGAACTACACATATTCCTCATTGTTTGCAAGAAAGTGGTCACTTTCCATGACCTCGACTGCGTGAGCATTGAGGAGATCTGTGAAGAACTTTCCGCTTAGCATGTGTATGTAGCTTACCGTATTATAACAATAAAAGAAAGGACAGGAGAAAAAGACGGATACTTATATCCTCACTTTTGCGACTCCTACTCTTAAAATAGAGGTCCGAACAGGTTTCCACGTGCTCAGGGTTTGGCCGTATGTTCCCAAACCTCAGCGCTGTTTTCAGTGCCAGAAATTTGGACATACGAAGCTGCGAAGCCGTGGTAAGCCAACCTGTGCAGATTGCATGCAGGAGGCTTACGATACACCGTGTGCGTCTCTTAATTTATCCGTTAACTACAAAGGTTCGCACTCTGCATAGTCTCGGGCCTGTCCAAAATGGAAGGTAGAGAAAAAGTTATGGAGATTCAATCTGAAAAGAAGGTCCCGTATGCACAAGCATGCAAAGAATACATATCCAGTCAGGCTCCAGTATGTCAGACCTCTTACAACTAAATTGTTAGCCAGAATACTAATTGTCTTAGATACCATTGCGCAGTTAATATTTTAAAGATGTCTTCTCAACCCGTGTCACTTGTCTCTACTCGAGACAATCACAGTAATATCGTGCCAACTACAGCGGCACCAGAATTTTTACTTGAGGCTACACCATTACAAAGGTCGTCTCCACTACCCGTACCCACGAGGAATCCTTCTATGTGATCTCCCCGAATCTTCCTTGGGGAACTCCACCGATTCCACCTAAAGGCATATCCCCGTGTTCTACTAGGGGAATCCCTTTCACTCCTCCTTGAGGAACACTCTCTAGTCCACCTCGGGGAACACTCATATAAACCATTCTCCCTCATCCGGAGTTCCATTTTTAAATTAAAAATATTCAGGCTTTAATGTTTATTTGAACTAGTCAATAAACTTGATTGCCAAATTTAAGTTTATTCTCACATAGGGAAATAGTTAATATGAGTTTTGGAAACTTTACCCCCTCCGTTAATCCAATTCCTTCTTAGGAATGTATTTTTTATTTGATTATCTGGAGGGTTATTTTATCTTACTGGAATTTTTTTATTTTTTACCCCACTTAAAAAAGTTTTTTTTTATATTAACACCCCCCCTTACCCTCAATTAAAATCTAGAGACTATTCTGGTTATTGTAAGTAATCCGTTTACATTCCTTCCAAATTTATGTTACCTACCACACTGATAAAAAGTTGTTTTTATTAATTTGGGAAATTTTTAACACCTTCCCCCCTCACTCATATGTCCAATTACCCCCTAGAAATTTCAAATTTGAATACCTATTTGGTTAGCTTGAGCTCTCCACTCTGCCTACAAAATTTAGATTTTTTACAACGATTAGTAGTTATTATTCTGTTTATACGCCCCCTCCTCCTCTATATCATGAGGTCACATCTAAAAATTCAAGGTATTCAAACTTCTATGATTGGATTTTAATTTTATGGTAACATACAGTTGTCCTATGACTTCTTTGGTGCTGACTGACAGCTATGAAAAGCTACCAGACCAAATTCTGTTTCCTTACGCCGAACCATATGATTTGCAAAAACATGTGTTTAGGAGCTGTCACTTCTGACAGTCAAAATTTAGGTCTATAAAAAAACATATGACAGTTTTATTTATTTTTTATTTATTGTTGACCTTGATAAGTTGATGTCAGGCCTAGTATTAATTATAAATTTTTTCTACACTATAAAACATTTTTTAAAAAAGCAGTTAATTCAATAATAGTTATTATTATTATTATTATTATTATTAAATTATTTTTACTAATCACATTTTTTAAAATTCATAAATCATTATTTGTTGATATTATTATTACTAACATTATAAATGTGAAAAATCTGAACATGTAGTATTACACAGAAATAAACACTGTCAGAAACTTTTTTAACATCATTACAACAAATAAGTCGTATTCGTTATGAACTGGCTTGTATCTTTGGTGTTTTCCAACGGGGTCACAACTTCTTCTACATCAGCATATTCGTCGCCGTCCTGTTCATCGTCTTCAGCCAGGTTAATGATAGGTTGGTGGGTCTCACTTGCATCCATTTTCATCTCCTGGTCCCAATCTTCTTTAATAAGTTTCTCGCAATGGTCAATTTAACAAAAAAAAAATCAATATCCTAGATAATATGTACCTATAAGCAGTGGCAGCTCATGTATAGGCACTGAGGAACTGAAGCACACCTATTTTCAATTGATATTATTGATAACATTTAATATAATGAGTACTTTTTTCTTTAATTCTTTATTTATTTTTGTATTAAAATATATATTTCTTAAGCTTAATGTCAGTACTTCAGTAACCATCCCCCAGTTTATGAAAAAGATACAAAAATCTTTGTATGGAACTGTGCGCTTCACAGTGCCAGCGACGTGGTGTTTGACTGTTGTGCGCATACGGACATAGGAGGGGGTGGGGAGGAAGGCGGGACTGCCAGGTAGAGAGAGCACTGTTGCTCTCGCAGTGCTGGCTCTGGCGTGATGGTGGAAGGAAGTTTTGTTTTTTACTCAGCGCGTGTTGTGCTTAAAAACCGTGTACCATAAACTTGAATATGACAATGTGTAGAAGAGTGTAGGATTAGATTAATATTCTGCTTCCAGCTATTCTATTTGATTTTTTTTTTTCGGTTCTTTTATTTGACAGAAAGACTAAATGCGCTTGCAGTAATTTCAATGGAGAAAAATTTCCTCAATTGTCATCCAGAGAAATGTTTTTTTTTGTTAAGATTGTATCAAGTTCCTGAATAAATGTTCTTTCTATACATTTTTTTTTCCTTTTACACAATTTTAAAACAAAGGCTAAAACATTTCTGGAGCAGCACCCCCACTAAAAGTATCTAATAAAACTGCAATAACTTACAACTTGAAGTTTTAGCTTGGTATTTATTTAATCAATGCTGGAGAAAGACTCGCTAGTATTTTTTATTACACTTCCCAGATTTTTTTGGAATCCTACAAAAATCCTAAGACTTGAGGTTCAGCCTAGAGGGCAACACAATATAATCTTGGGGTTAAAATATGTATTTTATAGTTTGACAAACAGACTTGAATTTTTGAATAATGTATATTGATCACTGAGAAACCCTCGCTATTTTTTATTTATCACACGCTTCAATGTTATATTAGATAAATGATTCTTCAAATATCACTAAAAAAGCGTTTATTTTCCAAGGATAACACGCTCACACGCCGAACTAATATTCACAAAAGAACACACGGATTACTAAGTAGCCGAATTAATATTTTTTTAAAAGACACCGTACTATTAACATTTGTAATAAAATTATTAACAGTAGCATAGACACGCCTAAATACTCAACTATAAAATATTTTGTTCGCTTCAACTTTTAGATACACGCACATGGTTTTATTAACTGTATTTTATACGATAAATCACTGTTATAATGTCTATTTAAAACTGTTAGATTTTGGTTATGAGAATAACCGTTTAGTTGTTTGTATAGTTTTGACGTTTGCGTTTGCTGTTTAATTCAAATTAATTATTAAAAGCAAGAGCTCGTTAAAAGTGGCCTTAGATGCAAAAAACAAATATGAGCACTGAATAGAAGCTATGCTGCCATTTGGTGACACAGGCTACCTTGTTGCCGGTTGGACGGTGAATGGTATTAATACTAGTGTTTACAAAATTTTAACTTTATATTATTTCACAAAGATTTTGTATGTCTTTTCCTCTATATTATTAGAAACCATTTATTTATTTAAAAAATATGCGAGGCCAGTTATAAAAATATTAATAACTGAATATAATACCATTAAAAGTAAAATTTCACCCTCTATTTAACCTGTAATTGCCACAAGAGTTAAAAAACTATAACGAATTTATTAAATCTTTTTTCTTAAATTTGATTATGTAAGATAAAATTCTACTTTAATCCTTAGGGAAATATTGTCAAAAGTGATTGATACTATTTTTAGTGACAATCATAGTAATATTTAGTATATAATAATTATTTCCAAATATGTTGACAAAAGTTACTGTTAGACAATGTTGGCATTAATGATAGCATCTGCTAGCTGCCATGTAAAACCAAAGAAGTCATAATTCCACTGTAGTTATACAAAATACAGTAGCCCCATGGCTTCTTTGGTGCTGACTAACAGCTTTGAAAAGTTACCAGACCAAATCATGTATCCCTACGCTGAACTAAATGATCTGCAACAACATGTGTTTATCAGCTGTCACTTCTGACAGTCAAAATAGGAAGTGATAAGGGATTCCCCTCCTCGTTCATTCATTTTCGTATTACTGAATATATTTTAAATTGAGTTATGGACGTAGGGAGAATTTAATTTTGGGGAGGGCTTAAAATTCACAATCTTAGGACATGATTATATTAAAATGTATTAATTGTATTACGACACCGCGTTTCACTGACAGTTTCGGACTATACGCAACGAGATAAGTAAACTAACATGTTAGGTCTGAGAAGTATTGAATTAGATCAAGTGTATCAGCATATGCGTCGAGGGGTATTGTAAAACTGTTTAGGGAAATCCATCCTCAGTACAGACTGAGATTCAAATCACGATCCCCCGCCCCTCCCCCCGCAGTTACAGATAACATGAGTTTACGTATGAATACGAGATAATGAAAAGTGAAGTAGGTACTGTATGTCTAGTCATATTATACAATTAATAATAATTATAACCTAATAAAATAATTATAACTTAACTATAGTTAATTATAATTAAATTACAATCAATATTAATTATTCAATTAATAATAGTTTTATAGCCTTTTTTCTTAAAACGTAAGTATGTTTTTACATTGCCTCCTTCTATTCCGAAATTATTCTAAAACAAATTTAAATGGACCTTTATGTGTAATAATATAGTCATTTTATCATACCTACTAAATAATTAATTAATACAAAACAAAAAACAATATTTTTAAAATATGTGTCAATGTTTACAACGGAGAAGAATGTTAATTTTCTGCTGTGGTTGTAGCAATTATATATTGCACAGATACCATCGGTCATATTATTTGCGATAGTAATAACAATTTCACACAAAAACAGAAGTTTTAAATCATTTACCCATTGGCATCCACGTTAATTCACACGGTTTGCAACACCGGGCCGAATAGAGCGCAGCACTCTTGCTTTTTTGCACGAAAAGTTGTTTATTTTCCAGTATTATTATCATAAGGTATTTGGTTATACGTTCCACCTTCATTTTGATATTTCAAATTAACAACAATTAAAGATTTTTGAATATCTGTAACACGTTTCAGCGTCCCAGGAGGCAGCCCTCTTAAAACAACTGCTGAGAGCAACTCAGTGGCGTGCGGTGACTTTTCTCAAAGAAGACTAGGTTTGAAGACACCTTTCATTATGGGGTTAAAGAGGAATACTCTCCATATAATGTACAATATGTTAACTTAGCAAATACACTTTTACAGGTCAAATGGTAGGCAATTTATCTCCCTCCAACCGATTCACAATATATAGACATGGAATAAACAAACAAATACATAAATAAATAAAACCAAAACATGGAAAAAAATAAACACATAAATAATTACGTGTATAGTCTTTCATTTTTGTTTTAGCAGAAATGTCTGGAGGTGGTCTACCTTTCGTTATTACTTGCTGCTTTTCTTCAAAAGACCCGCCTCGGTGGCGTAGTTGGCTAACACGCATGTCGTGTTGAGCTCGACTGCTGAGGACGGGGAGATCGAGGTTCGAATCTCGGTCGGGTGAACTGGGGGTGGTTTTTCCTAAATGGTTTTTCACTCTCTTTCCACGCAAATTCGGGTTCACTTCCTCTAATTCAACCTTCCCAATTCCTAATCCAATAGAGTAATTAGTACTTAAAGCGTATAACCCGAACGGGTAGTAAGACGCGGTGCTAAATATATATTATTAATTATTATATTCTTCAAAAGTGAGGGCTCCAAACAAAACTGCGAATAATTGGTCGAGAGTACAGCATTGAGAAAGGCACTGCTACATCCCACTGAACTACCTTCACTAACCCTGCTACTTGTCTCAGGTCCCTTCCCCAAGCTTTGTTGTGAGGGAACAGTTTTCAAATCCGAGTCCCCTTCCATATTTCACACTTTCAAACACTGTCAAACTAAATTGACAATCGAACACTTTAACACTTCACAAGATCTCTTTCATCAATGGGAACAATTACATAAGCTTAACAACCACAACACTAC